>ML812819.1:49610-60403 GCA_009831015.1 Picea engelmannii
TTCTCTGGCAGTTTGAGACTCTTCGTCTTCTCTGTGACAGTCGAACTCACCTTCTCTGTTTCAGTTACAGGCCTCACTGCTCATCAACTGTCAATCGCCTCCACGAACATCTTCATTCCTCTCAGAGACTCTTCAGCTCCTCTATCAGTCATCCCTAAGTGTCTTCGCATCCTCTGGTAGAAACCATCAATGGTTTCTAGCAGTTTCACTGTGTCGTGCAACGATAGCCCTCAGATCTCCTTCAGGTTAATCTACACCGTTGGATGAGATTTATTAATCTTGCCTTTAAATCAGGTTTCGACATTTCGACATTCCTGTTGCATTGTGTTCTTGCCTCTCCAAGTCGCAATCCCCAAAAATGAGCTTGGTTGCTCTATCTCTTTCCTCCATCTCTCGCTGATGTGTCCAAGGGATGTGACCATAGCCTTATGCATAAGGTGCTTTCATGATTTCACATTTCACGGTTTTCGACACTATGCTCCGTTGACCCCAAGTCAGCGAAATTTTGATCACTTGCCACATGTCCTATGATTCCATGGTCCAGATCTAATCTTGATTCAACGGCTACGATTGAATCGTGATTTCGTGATTTAGGCATTCTTGATGCATTGATTTCTTTGCCTCTCTATGCCGTGATTCGTGAAACTCTGATATGGAGTTTGATCAACGATCCAGATCTTATCTCTATTCAACAGCTGCGATTAAATCGTGATTTCGCATATCGTGATATCGGGATTCCTGATGTCAATAATATTTGACATGTACAACTCTTGATCCCCGATGCCTCTCCATTAACTGGAATCAATGGTCCAGATCTGATCTTGATTCAACGACTGCGATTTAAGTCACGATTTTGCATATCACGAAATCGGGATTCCTGTTGCAATGTTTCTTTGACATTTCCAAAACGTGATCCTCAAAACTCCGACGTGGTGTCCATTTGCTGACGTCACACATGGATTGACACGTGTTGAATACTACCACGTGTCACTCTGATTCGTGACTTACATGTGCCTGAAATGTTGAATCAGTCTAACACTTGTCATTACCTGGTTGTGCCATGTGTTCCTAGCTGACGTGAGTCGGGTCGATGGTCTAGATCATATCTTGATGTGATGGTTAAGGTTTAGTCGGGATTTCACACATCGTGATTTCGAGATTCTTGATGTCAATATTCTTTGACATCTCCAACTCTCGATCCTCGAAACCCGACATGCTCTTTACGCACTATCTCTCTTGGCTAGGCTCCTGGGCCATATGACCATTATCCCCGTGATCGCAGTCTTACCACTCGTCGTGGTTTCAAGTTTTTCAATGCCACAATGCATTTGCTCACGGGATTCCTGATATGTGAAACCCCGATGAGTCAACCCTCCTTTCGGGATTTCACCTTGGCTTTTCCCGATGGTAAACTTCGTGCAACTCCTGTCCGATCTGATGACTGACGGGATTTCTGAATGAGATCCAACGACTCTCGATCTTTGTCTTCCTTCTCCTCTCCGAACTCTTGTATCTTGAGCTTTGCTGCATGCATTCTCCTCGACGTTGTTCCTCCTGAGATTTCACTTTCGAATCCCCAAGGGATTCTTGGACTTCTGCGCCTCTACAGATTCTTCACATGCACACTCAGTGTTGTCTCCACTGTTGTACTTGCCATCAATGACAAGCATACGCTACCTGTTAAACATTTTCCAACAGTGTGCACCTACACTTCATCCGAAGTGTTGAACAATCTTAGGAGGAGGATCATTTTCCAAAATGCAAGCAGAGTCCAAGGGATCGAAACTACAGAGGAGAAATCAAAGGCTGAGCCTTTGAAATATCGAGAAAATTCCTTCATTGAAGTGAAGCAAAGTTGCAGTAGAGGAGGAAGATAAACAACCATTGGATTGGCTGTAAGATTTGATTTGGGTCGTTAGATCAACCCTAGACAGGAGGAGGAGAGCACAAGAAAGGAGAACATATCCCATCCATCGGATCTGAGCGCAAAGATCGAGAGTCATTGGATCAGTGCAAGGAGCACGATAGTTAAGGTCTCCAAGTCCTTCAGACTTCACCATGTCGACAAATTTGAATTATGGTTCTAAGTGCAGAAAAAGTCCCTGAAGCTCTGAAGCCCCAGAGCATATCCCGAACATTGGCGTCAAGGACATGAGTCAGTAGATTTCAAGTGGTTCAGGAGTCCCGTAGTCTCAGAGAACTTGGTTGTTATTGCATAAAGGGAGAAAAACTCCCAAAGATTCGAAGTCCAGAGCATATACTAACTGTTGGTATGAGGTGTACATGTCGACAGATCACAGGAGTTCAGAGTTCGACACTCTGGAAAATCTGGGGTGTAATTTGGTTTGGGTCAAAATTCCCGAAGGCCGGATTCCATCTTGACCGTCCATTGGCGAGGCCACATGGACCGTTGATCGAGACCCTTGGCCAGTTCAGAGTTCATCACTCTGGAAGATTGGTGACAAAAATTTTTAAGGTGTGAAATGCTCTGAAGTCCCGTAGTCCAAAGTAAATATAGAACAGAGTGGGACCATAGATTCCTAAGCTATTTGGAAATTCGTCGTTCGAAAATCGGAGGAAAGTGTGGTTCAGGGTGCGTAAATATCTGAATCCCAGAGCCCCAGAGTTCCCGTGCATTGTAGATCTTGGTGCAGAGTATGGATCGTTCATCCTAAGAACTGTTCAAGAATTCGTGAATTCGGCGTTTTGGGGAATTGGGGTGTTGTATTGTTGAAACCTCTGAAGCCCAAAGCTCCAGAGCACCTGGTTCCAACCCGTGATCAGATAGGATTTCCACCAAAACAAAGGGCCAGAGCCAGGATTTGATTTTAACACTGAAAGGGGCCAAAAGAAGGAGCTTGTGGGTTTTTGATTTGTATGGACCTGCACCTAAGGATATTTAAAGGGCCTGTGAACATTGAGAGGGGATCCAACAGGGATCCGAGAGATAATACAACTCCTATGTGAATGGTCCTAGACCGGGAGGTCATGGGAGCCCTAGGAGAAGGTGGGGGTTTGCATCACATAGGTACTCACCAGGAGGTCAAGGCACTCTGCTACCCTTTTCCCAAGGAATATTTATATCTTGCAATATTTCCATTCAAAGGCTTGCAGTTTCACAGGGTCATGCCCAATATTGACACCCCTCACTTAACCATTAACATTTATCTTGTTTTCTAGTGAAAACAATCATACATGATCCATTTTACTCATGAATTCAACCATTCTTTCATTTAATCACATCTATATATTAAACAACAACAATATATCTACATCACTAAACATACATTATACATAGCAAGCTAAAACACTTATCTATTCAGTGAAAGTTTTAACCATCCAACTGTTTGAGGGGAAATTCATTTCCTCCCAACCGTAAGATATGTTGCAATATTCCTTTCTATAACATGCCACCCTTGTGCCAAGCCATGATACCATGAGGGGACTAACTCAGTTGACTACCAAATTGAATTTTTTTTCCAAGAAGGTTGCTCTCCTTCACTCCATTAGAAACAACATAAGTTCCCCTCTTCCCACCGAACTCAAGACCTCCATGGGTTTATCAGGCACCTTCCCAACTGGATTTCCTCTCCACAAGGTAGTTCCTTCTCTGCTACATAATTCCTCAATGACCTTCCCTTACTAATGCCAGTTTCTTTCCATTAAGTACCAAGCCACGATCCTTTATTTCTCTAGTCCAGATCCAAGTCTTCTCTGCTCTAGGGTGACAATCAATCCTTTGGGAAAGTTTCCTAATTTCCTCAAATAAAAATTCTCAACTTCCCTGTTACTCGGAGTGATTCACGTGAGTCTCCTTCTCACCGCTCCATCTGTTTGTGAGTTTAAAAATCACTTTTTTCACTATAGATCTATGTGAAAATTCGTACACAGTTTTTCATATTGATGTAATCTTCTTGAGCACATTCACTCGCCTTTCTTTCTGATGTGAACTATTCTTCCCCCGACTTTGCACTCTCTCCAATCTATGTGATGTTTTCAACCTTTGGTTTCTTATTCAACACATTCCTTGGGATTCTCGTGGTCCGTTTTCAATTGTAACCCTCCATTCAGGCTCCCAAATTCTTAGGGGAAATTCAATTATGTCCTCCTGTCAAGTTTTTATTTGACTCTTTGCTTATTTAAGCACCAAATCGGTCTGTAGTCATAACTGCTTCAAACACCAATATTGATCTTCATAACTGGTCACGTGGTTTCATGTACTCTAGTTACGTTGGCAGGTGATGTGTTCACTTTTTCAATTGTAGGATGGAATGATGAGAAATATTCCTATTTTCTTCATTGAAACTTCTCAATTCCACCTCACCAATCCCACTTGTGGTATCATGGATAGTACTCAAGGATTTTCCTTAGTAAATTGTCTGGTGTTTTATTAATCATAAACATAATTACATACTTTGTAATCACTTTACATGAAGTATTAACATAATTACATTCATGGGGGGAAACATGGTGTTACATTCCCCTCCCCTTTAAAGAAACATCGTCCTCAGCGTTTAAAACACCACATATGTAAAATTCATACAAAAAACAAAAATGGGTATGCCACTCTCGTGGAATCTTTCAGTTCCCAAGTAGCCTTATCTTATCCAAAGTGCTTCCATTGCACCTTGACCTACAATATTGATCAGTTCTAGAGCAATGTTTCTCTCCTGTTTAGGATGTGTTGAGGTTCGAGGTGGAATTCTCCCTTTGGTTCCACCTGTATCACAGTCCAATAAATAACATGAATAGAATCATGAACACATTTCTTTAATAAAGATACATGGAACACAATGTGAGCTCTAACTGTAGGTGGAAAAGCAAGTCTATATTCTATTGGTCCCACTCTTTCCAGGACTTCAAAAGGTCTACAATATAGGGGTGCTAACTTAGCACAAGTCCCGATTCTTACGGAGCTCCTCTTTGGTTTCACCTTGAGATACACATGATCTCCCACCTTAAAATCTCTATGTGTTCTCTTGTTGTCTGCATGGATCTTTTTCCTTCATGGGCTATCTTCAAATTCTTTCTTATCTTGATCATTGCATGTTCCATATCCTTCAACAATTTTTGTCCAAGTGTGTTATTTTCCACTAGATTTTCCCAACTAATTGGAACTATGCACCTTCTTCCATACATAACCTCAAATGGGCTCATCTTCAACGATTCTTGATAACCATTGTTATAGGTAAACTCTACCAGGGATAAATATTCCTCTCATTGCTTGGGATGATACATAACATGCATCCTAAACTTGTCTTCTAACACTCTATTCAAACTTTTGGTTTGACCATCTGTTTGAGGATGGTAGGTTATGTTAAACGCTAACTGCGTTCCTAAACTTGCAAACAAGATCTTCCAAAAATTCAAAGTGAACTTATCATCTTTTTTTTGAAATTATGGTTTTGGGTAACCCATGCAATCTGAAAAATTGCTTCATAAAAATGTTAGAAACATCTTGTCAAATGGTGTTGTCATTGATGTCAAATTTAGTCATTGGTGATCAACATGAATAAGCCTATGGATTTACTTGAAGGAGTCTCCAAAGCGGTCCCCTTATGGAATATATTTAAGCATGGCCCTCACAGGAAGGTGATTTGAAGAATCCCACAAGACGAGCCATAGGTCTGGTCAAGAAGCCCCTACAATCAAGTGAAGAAGCCTACATGTGTCCAATATCAAGATTGCAAGATGGAGATTGTTGAAAGTATTATTTATGGTCAATTTGGATACCCTATATTTAAGAAAATTATTACCCTACATAAATAACTCAAATATAAGCACAAGTTACATGGTTGAAAATATTATTTCGATACCTTTCCAATGGTATATGGAAGTCCCTATAAATCCCTAGGAATGAGGAGATATGAATTTTTCCTCCCAACAACCCAACCAAAATATTGAGGTCGTCTCAACTAATTTTTAGGGACGAAATTACTATAAATACAGGATAGAACTTCACATTTCTAGTGCAACCAAGCAAGAGATCAAGTATGAGGTGAGCACAAGGTGTTTTGGGTGTCTTCTGGTGTGCAATAGAATTCTAAGGGATTATCTTAAGGTCTTTCTTATTCTCAAGGCATGCTATAAGGTTGTGATGTTGTCGTATTCTCTACTATGAAGTTGTGATGTTTCTGTGAGGTTGTTGGGGTTTATATGTGGAACCATGTGGACCTAAGATCTCTATGTGGACCTAGTTTGTGAGGCTCATATTTTAGAGATTTTGGCACATGATTGGCACATGTTTTTATGTAGTTGTTGGGTTTTATATGTGAACCCATGTGGACCTAGGATCTCTATGTGGACCCAGTTTGATGATGATGATGTGTCAATGATAGTGACAAAGACAGTGATAGTGATAGGTTGATTATTTTATATACATATTTGAGGGTGGAAGGAAGGAGAAAGGAAAGGGTTTTGGAGCCTCCTTCCAGTTGGAACTAGAGAATCTAGGGAGTTGTATCTTCCTTCAGGTTGGTTCATGTAAATCAGGGGGTTGGTACCTCCTTCCAATTAGATATGGAGAATCTTGGAAGTAGTAGATTCATATGAATGTAATCTTGTTTATTTAAGAAAAACATTTTTTGGTTTATTTCCATGTTAAATCAGTTTTGCATTATGTATTTATTCTTCTTCTCTTTACTGTATATTGGGATGCATTTATTTGATTGAAAAGTTAAAGTTTTTTAAAAAAGGTACTAAAATATAATTGTTACTAATTCACCCCCCTCTCGGTATCAACAATTGGTATCCTAGTACATTACCTTCATAACAAACTAACCACTGGAAGGAAGATCGTGAGCAAAAATGGAAGGCCACATTCCAAATGGGATTCCACCATTTGATGGAAACAATTATGCATATTGGAGAAACATAATGAAAACTTACTTGACATCTTTAGGAGTGTATATCTATCTCTCAGTTTCCAATGGCTATAAAGTTTCGAAAAATAATCTAACTGATCCAGATGAGAAGAAATTAATGAGATATAATTCAAAGGATAAGTATGTGAACATAAGTGGATTGACACCAATTGTTTCTAGAAAGGTGATGGGTTGTAGCACAACTAAATAGGTTTGGGATAAAATTCAAAATATTTACAAAGGAGATCCGAAATTCAAGAAGGTCAACCTTCAACAACATAGAGCATAGTTTGAAAACCTGAAAACGAATGAAAAAGAATATATTGCAACCTATTTACTGAGAGTAGATGAAGTTGTCAATGCCATCATAGGATTAGGAGAAGAATTCAAAGAATCCTTGATTGTACAGAAAGTGTGGAGATCACTTCCTTTGAGATATGATGACAAGGTCTTAGCCATTGAATAAACTAGGGATTTGACCAAAATGACAAGGGATGAACTACATGGGACCCTCACAACATATGAAATGAGAACAAATACAAAAAAAAATGGATAGCCAAATAGAGAAGCAACTTTTAAATCCACGAAGAAAACAAGGAACAAAGAACACATGGTAGAAGAAAGACCGGGTTATGAATAAGATGAAGAAGAAGCATATTTCGTAAGGAGGCTCAAGAGTGGAACTGAAAAATAGAAAGGTGAGTTAACTTTTAAATGCTTCAATTGTGTTAGAATAGGAAATTATCCTAAGAAATGTCCTTTTGAAGAAAATAAAATCTTCCACAAGAAAAAGAGCCTTTACTCCAAGGAGGACAAAAGTTCTTCAAATGAAAGCGATGGAGAAGAATGGGAAGGAAAGTTCTCTTCATAACTCAAGAAACTCATAATGATGACCACAAAAATTCGGAAACAGATGAAATCAATTTTAAAGAAGAGTCTGATGCAGAGACAAAAGAAATAATCATTGAATATTTATGGGGAAGTAAAGACATCACAAAAAGTGAACAGGAAGATGAAGAAAATATTGAAAAATTGAAGCATGTTGAAGAATAAAATATCAAGCTCGAAAACAAAAATAGAGAGTTAAAAAACGAATTGAAAAATTGTGAAGAAGAGAATCACGAGATTGAAAAGACAAATGACAACTTGAAGGAGTTGTTAGATAAATCCAAGAAGATTGAAGATTATAAGAAATTAAAAACAAAATTGGATCACGTAATAAAAAAGTTGTTGTTGACAACCGAAAAGTTGAATTACCACAAAAAAATTGAAATAAGTACTGAAAAGTTAGATGAAATTCTTAGCAAACAAAGATCACCTACCGATAAGATAGGACTTGGTTATGAAAACAATTTGAAGATGGTAGAAACAAATAAAACATACAGGGAAGATGAAGGAAATTCTAGAAACTATGTAAATGTCTTAAGAAGTGGAATCAACAAACAAGAGGGAGTTGAAGAACAACAAGAACATGACACCTCCAACTAGAATAGAAAATCAGAATTTAGAAGGGGTGACACACCAAGACGATCCTTTTCTACCAGGTATGAGAGTATTTTTCTTGGTCATTGTTATGCTTGCAGAAACTTTGGACACAAAGCAATTCGCTGTAAAATCAATGCAAGAAACAACTATATGAGAAACATAAATGATTATGGATATCCAAAGGACAATCATGTAAATAGTAGATCTGGAAATGCTCATCGATTTGTCAAGAAAAATTACAATCCATTTGATTCGTTGATGGATCAGAACATTGTATGCTACAATTGCAACAATCTTGGTCACAAAGAACGAGATTGCAGAAAACTGAAAGAAGATGCTCCTATCATAAAACCAACTACAATATGGGAAAGGAAAGAGATTCCAAAGAAGGAAAATTGTTGATTAGCACTGCTTGCTGAAAATAAAGAAGACGAATGGTACATTGACAGTGGGTGATCAACACACATGACTGGGGACCAAAACAAATTCATCATCTTAAAGAAAGGAAAAAATGGCAGTGTTGCATTTGGAAATGACTCCTCTGTCAAAATACTTGGAAAAGGTGTAGTGAGCCTTGGAAGTGAAAATGTAAAACCAACAAATGTCTTACTGGTTGAATATTTGAAGAATAATCTCCTTAGTGCTAGTAAAATATGTGATAATGGATACAATCTTAAGTTTTATTCTCAAAGATGTGAAATCAGAGAAGAAGACTTGGGAAGATTGGTTGCAACAAAAAAAAAAAAGAAAAAATAACATATACATCCTAGAAAAAGAGGAGAGAAAGAGGATTGAATTCACATAAAAGAGCTCCAAGGAATATAACAAGGAAGGAAAGGATAAGAAGATAGAAAAGGACATTGAAATACTATTGAGCGCCATGAGTTTAAGGGGAGCAACCCCAAAGAGAAGAGTTACCCTTTTCCATTGATGTCAAAGGGGGAGAGGAATATCAAGAGCATGATGATAGGGGGAGCATGAGTGTTTCCATAAATGAAAAAGGAGGGGATTGTTGAATGGTGTTGTCGTTGATGTCAAAGTCAATCATTGGTGATCGACATGAAGAAGCATGTGGGATTACTTGAAGGAGTCTCCAAAGTGGTCCCCTTATGGCCTAGCTTTAAGCATGGCCCTCATGGGAAGATGCTTCGAAGAATCCCACCTGAATCCCCGAAGGTGTGGTCAAGAAACCCCTATAGCAAAGTGAAGAAGCCTACATATGTCCAAGATCAATATTGCAAGATGGATATTGTTGAAAGTATTATTTGTGGTCAATTTGGATACCCATTCTTTGAGGGAATTTTTACCCTACATAAATAAATCAAATGGAAGAACATGTGACATGGTTGTAAATATTATTTCGATACCTTTCCAATGGTATATGGAAGTCCCTCTAACTCCCTAGAAATGAGTAGATATGCATTTTTCCGTCCAACAACCCAGCCAGAAAATTGAGGTCAACTCAACTAATTTTTGGGGACATAATTATTATAAATACAAGACATAATTTTACATTTTGTGTGCAACCAAGCAAGATATCAAGTCCGAGGTGCACACAAGGTGTTTAGGGTGTCTTTCGGTGTGCAAGATAAGTCTAAGGGATCCTCTTAAGGTGTTTCTTATTCCCAAGGTATGCTATAAGGTTATGATGTTGTCGTAAGGTTGTGATGTTGTCGTATGCTCTACTAAGAAGTTGTGATGTTTCCATGTTGTTATCATGAGGTTGTTGGGGTTTATATGTGGACCTATTATCTCTATGTGGACCCAATTTATTAGGCTCATGTTTTGGAGATTTTGGCACATGATTGACACAGGTTTTTATGTGGTTGTTGGGTTTTATATGTGGACCCATGTGGACCTAGGATCTCTATGTGGACCCAGTTTGATGATGATGATGTATCGATGATAGTGACATAGACAATGACAATGAAAATGAAAATTTGATTATTTTATATACATATTTGAGGGTGGAGGGAAGGGGCAAGGAAAGGGGGTTTGAGCCTCCTTCCATTTGGAACTGGAGAATCTAGGGATTTGTAGCTTCCTTCAGGTTGGTGCCTGTAAATCAGGGGATTGGTGCCTCCTTCCAGTTGGAGCTGGAGAATATTGGAAGTAGTAACTTCATATTAATGTAATCTTGTTATTATATAAGAAAATCATTTTTTGGTTTATTTCCATGTTAAATCTGTTGTGCACTGTGTATTTGTTCTTCTACTCTTTATTGTATATTGGGATGCATTTATTTTATTGAAAAGTTAAAGTTTTTTTTAAAAAGGTGCTAAAGTATAATTTATACTAATTCACCCCTCCTCTCGGTATCAACACATATATAGATTTGAAAGTGGATTTGATGGGAATAAAGTAAGTTTCCTTGCTCAACTTATCCACTACTACCATTCAGAACCTTGCACTTGGAGCAAAACTGTTATGGCAAATAATCAGCGG
>ML812819.1:87004-102910 GCA_009831015.1 Picea engelmannii
ATATAGAGGAGTAGTAGAATAGTGCATCTATGTGATGTGAATGTATGCTAAGTGCGAGTAGAGTCTGTAAGTACTTTGTGCATGACTGTAAGAGACTTGCAGAGTTAAGTGAAGGTCCTTGTAGAAGATTGTGGAGGGCTTAGTGTTGTAAAGCAAGGAAGAAGGATCTAGCGAGTTGCGCAGATCTTTTGTCCTGTGCAGAGTAAGGGTTTTGATGGCTTGGTGCTTGTAACTGATTGATTGAAGACAATAAAGAAGAAGAGTTGGTGGATGTAGCACCAGGGTGGGGAGTGAACCACGTAAACACTGTGTTATGTGCATTGTTCTTTGTCTTTATGTGTTCACATGTTATTTGCTAAGTTCTTTGATATGTTTAGATAGATCTACTTATGCTGTGTGCTTATGATATGTGAGAATATTAGATCTGATCAAGATAGTCACACTTAGTGCTTGATATTCTCATTCTGATCCATTTATATGCTAAGTGCTTAAATATTGTAGATTAGTGTGAATGTTGTGAAGCTCTGTTTTATCAGCGAAGTGAATAGTGATTGCATATCAAGGGACTAACAATGTTAAGAGCTGTAATAAGTGTTATAATCACATATATGTGTCCCAGCTAAGGTTCCAAACACCTGAGTCTTGCAACCATCCCTGCCTCTACCTCGGGTGAGACTTCATCTTCTTCACGGGTGTTGCCGAAAGGGCCGATAGTTAGGGATTTATTGGTGCGTTGTTGTAGCGTTGAACCCTAGGTTTGCCCCTGTGCCAACAAATGGTTCCGTTGTTGGGACTGAAACTGTGATTTTTGGGAACTGAGGAAGAAGAAGATTTGTGCAAAGAGTCATCCTGAAATTGTGGAAGCTCTGTGCGTAGATCTGTGCCCTAGTGCGCAGTATTCTACTTGACTTGTAAAGATCTGTACTAAAATAAAGAAGCCTGATCTGAAGAAAAGAGGTCGGATCTAAGGAAAGAGGCAAGATCTAAAAGCTTTGTGCTCTAAGAAAGGTAAAATTGAGAATTTATTATTAAAAGAGGTAAGATCTGGAAGCTCTGTGCTCTGATAAAGGTAAGAATAGTTAAAAGTTTTAGATCTAGAAGCTTTGTGCTCTGTAGAAGTAAGATAAGTGGAATTTTTTGTTTCTAGAGTATGGATCTAGGTATGTTTAATAAAATTTGTCCTAGTTTGAAAACTAGGGTATTGATAGATGAAAGAAGATTTGATATTGATAGATCTGACAAGAATAGTGAAAGATATGTTATACCTATGCATAGAAAGAATGCTTGGACTAACGAATGGATGCAGGATCCCAGAAAGAATTTATTGCAGGTTAGCTCCTATGATCCTAGCGCGCGGTAATGAAGAGGTTGGGGATCATTTAAAAAAAAGAGAGGATTAACCCTCTGTTACAGTTGCAGATTACCGGGACATCTTGCTAAAGAATACCCCGGGCGAAGACCTAGTTGTGTTTGTTGAAAAGCTATGGACCATGAAGTGTTGGATTGCCCCGGAATGATTGCTAAGCTTGAAGAAATGAATCTGAATCAAGAAAACCCTAAGGCAACTCGAGAGGCTATATCAGAACCCCAGGAAGAATAAGAGAAAATATTGCTACAAATGAGAGAAACCTTGAATGACCACCGACATGTCAGATTATCAGAGATCTTCAAAGGAAAAGAATGCATCGAAGCAAGAATAGGAGACTTCGAAATTGAATATGTTCTAGATGAAGAAACACAGGTGAATATCATGACAGAGAGAACTTGGGAAGCTATAGGGAGGTCTGCTATGATTCCTTCATTAGGAGGACTAAGGTTATTCAAAGGAAAAATAGTAAAACTGTGTGGAAGGCTCGCTTAGATACCTATGACCGTCAATGGAACTTCGACAGAGGAAGATGTTGAGATTATTAAATTTGTTGAAGACCGCGCCCCGTTTACCATGTTAATACGAAAGCCTTGGACTGACAGCGATCGAGCCAGATGAAATAAAGAAGAAGAAGTCTTGGAGTAAAAGAAACAGGAGTTAAAAGATTTCATGACCAGGAGGATGGCACACTTGATCGAAGAACAAGAGAACAGATCAAAGCTATTTGACACTAGAAACCCAGATGTCGAAGTTGAAAGAACATTAGAAGACTCACAGGAGGTTGAAGTACCTATCTCGGATAAAGAAGAGGTGTTACCCCTGAGTCCGAGGAGAGAATATCAACAATGCGAAGTAACTAAGACCACAGAAGATAAGAATCAACATGGAAAAAGACATACCGAGTTGAAGCTCACTGTAAAGAAGGCTAGAAAGCTAAGTAAGAAGAGGGATAAGATTGAAAAGTTACAAAAGATTCCAGAGGGAACTTCACAGACATAAAATTTGCAGAATTGGAGCTTCGTCGAGATATCATAACAGCGACACATGGCACTTCACCATGGCAAAGAAATATAGTCATTGGGGATATTATAACCGTTCGATCGACGCTCCGAACTGGCATAAAGGCAATAAATTTCCATTATCAGACTGTTAGAATACACCATAACGGATCGAAAAAGAGTTAATGGAGGCTCATAACCGTTGCAAGTGAATAGTTGTGGAGTTGCCTACTTATCCCATTGCACCATGCACGAAGAACACTTTTTCTAACTAAGAATTTAAAGCCCGTAGACTAAGCGAATTGTATATAGTGATCATTGTGCTATTGTTGTTTGTTCTAGTGGCGTATCTAAGATCATCGTGACCCCAATAAATTTAATCCTGAGCAAGTATGTCCGACAAGCTCACCATAGTTGAAGAATCAGTAACGAAATTTATCCTCGACTTAATGACTGAAAGATTCATGTCAGAGAGAGGAGTGTCTATAGGTGTACAATCATATTTGACAAGAGGAATATCAGCCTCTCCATCCACTGCTCGAGTTGGTCCATCCCAACCAATAGATGAAAAGAGAACTAAGCACAGATACGATCTCGCGAATGCCAAGCTGATTCCGAGTATTTTACCCACCTATCTACCACCCCTGAGCGATGCAATCAATCGAGACAGTGTGCCCAGAGAGTTTGAGTACGCTTTGGTCACTGCGCACCTCCCAAAAGGGATACGCGTAGTGTGCGCAAACCAAGATAAGATCGCATCGTTGAAGTTTATTGACTTCAACCTTAGAGACAGGAAGGTGTACAACATGATCACCCCACATAAGTATCTGACCAGAACCAAGGGAAATAAATCAAAGATCGTCCCCCAGTCATGGACCATGAACCTCGTGCAATCCACACTGCTCAATGTCATGAAGATTCCTCACCTTAGTAGGCACCAAGAAGTGAACGCATGCGTCAAGTTGTTGTTGTCCTTCTACCATGGTGGATATTTGTGGTTGAACCGCCACATCACAGTGGATTCGACATTGATCAATTGGATCATAGGGCTAAGAATGCAAGGCCCTGACCCACAAGATTTATATCCCAGGAAAACCATGGATCATGCTCTTGCGCAAAATATTAAAGACACCTATGAAGATATCGAGAAAGGAATGTGAGGCTACAAGGTAGCCTCTATCCAGAGTGGTGCAATGCACCTAGCCTATCAATTGATTGCAGGAAAGTTAGTTCGCAAGAACCGACCCACCCAAGTGACTGGATTTGTACGCGACCTTGCAGGAAAGTGCGCGGAGGGCATACAAATGAATTGGGCGAAGTACCTCGTAAACTAGCTGGAACTGGACTATAGGGAAGCGCAGGACCAAGGATATGAGTTCCACTTTAGTTGGCTTCTCATCTTGATCACTTTTATCACATGGGAGATGCCGGAAGGTGCGACCTTCCCGGACATCGAGCCCTTTGAACCTCTAGCTACGAAGTTCAGTACATTGTGGTAATCCAATGACATGAACAAGCAATGGAAATCAAATGTAGTCTTCCACACTTATTACAACCAGTTGAAGACAACCATCCATTCTGAGCCTTGTATAACCCCGAACACTCTCCACAGGTTCAGGCCCTTGATGAAATTTAGCGCGGACTGTCATTTCATCTATATCACAGCGCATGTTGATGAGCATAAACAATAGTTGCAGTCATACTACAAGCTGATGGAGGAAGACTTAGAAGAGATTACTAAGGAATGTTCAATGGACCTCCTCATCCCAGAAGACCCCATGGAGCTGTCTGATATTGACAGCCCAAAAGCAGCACATGATACACCTGGACCAAGCAAGACCAAGAAAAAGGAAGAATCTCAAGATGTAAGCAGTACCTCAGTGAAGACTACTTCTATCTCACCTGAGCAAGGAGGTGATGGCAGAGAGATAGATGGCGCAGAATTGGAACAAAAGAAAGGTGAGGTTACACTACCTAGAGACGAGGAGGACCCCTCAAAGAAAAGGAAGGTTTCCCCTCTGAAACCTTCTTCAAGGAAGAAATCAAAAGTAACCAGGACCAAGTTTGAGACCACCCTCACCTTAGACGACTTCGACTTCATTGTCACAACACTGAACGATGCTTCGCTAGAGATAGCCAAGAAGAAAAAATCTAAGCAGGAGGAGGTGTTCAATCGAATCAAGGTTGAACTTCAAGGAGTGCAACAAGCACTACATTCCATCCGCGCAGTTTCCACTATGCCTCTGCCATCAGAAACACCAGAACTAGGTGATGAGTCATCTCAACTACACCGCATCGCTGATACAGTCGAATCTTGCCTTCGACAAGCTCAGGAAGAGACAACACAAGCCACCCAAGATTTATCACAAGTACAAGGAGTCCTTGAAGAGAAACGAAGTGCTGCAGAACGGGAAAATATTTCTCTACAAGTGAAGAGTGATGAAGAAAAAGCACAGTTACAACAAAGAAAGGAACAGTTGTTCGTCGAGCAACTCGAAGTAAAGGAAAGGGTCACCAGAGCACTTCACTCTGTGACAGTTGTCAAATTAAAGGCCAAAGAACAAGTTCCACAGAAGGTGGCACAACTTGAAGAGGTAATCCAGCAACTCCAAAAGTGCATAGCAGACTTGGAACTCTGCACTGTGCCCGAGACCCCTCAAGATGTAATATACCTAAGGGAAGCAACTCTCCACAATGGAGTTGACAAACTAAAATATCTTTCCTTGGAGTGCAAGCAGCTGAGTAACCGGAGTGCCCAGACATATGAAAACCTCACTGAGAACCTAGAGTTACAGGCCCTGGAGTTGCAGCTCCAGGAAGCAAAGTAGCATGCAGACATGCTACAGGCACAGCTGAAGGCCTTGTCAACCGTAGAAAGAATGAAGAGGTCTCATGAGCAACGTATAGCTCATCAAAAAATCCATATGCTTCAAAGAAAATTCATGGAAGTCACTCAACGGGTCCAACCTGTGCAAGATAAGGCATGCATGTTGTTTACAGAGGTCAAGAGCTAAGGAGTAGAGCTAGAACAGGTCGTCATCACAACAGAACAACGCCTAGAAGGGCCAGTGAACAACGCAACGATCCAGGAGTTCGTCGAGCAAGAGGCTACAACAACACAACAATTCAAAGTAGCTCAAGCCAAGATCAAGGCATTCGAGGCAGAACTGATCAGATTAGAGTGACTCGGGACGAGTGACAGGTGAGTGTTGGGGGCCTGTTGGCCCTTGACCAAGTTTTGGAAGTTTCTTGGTCATGTTGACCTATTTTGGGACTTCGACAGTCTGTCGAAGGAGGAGTGCAAGACGAACCGGAGATCACGGGATCGCAACCCCCTTTTGGGCCCCTTTTTGGGTTTTTGGGAATATGTAATGGGAATGGGATGTCGGCGCATGGGTTTACCCATGTGTAGGCCTATTTTGTAATATATATATATAGATGTCTAGGTCATATAGAGGAGTAGTAGAATAGTGCATGTATGTGATGTGAATGTATGCTAAGTGTGAGTAGAGTCTGTAAGTGATTTGTGCATGACTGTAAGAGACTTGCAAAGTTAAGTGCAGGTCCTTGTAGAAGATTGTGGAGGGCTTAGTGCTTTAACGCAAGGAAGAAGGATCTAGTGAGCTGCACAGATCTTCTGTCCTGTGAAGAGTAAGGGTTTTGATGGCTTGGTGCTTGTAACCGATTGACTGAAGACAATAAAGAAGAAGAGTTGGTGGACGTAGCACCAGGGTGGGGGGTGAACCGCGTAAACATTGTGTTATGTGCGTTGTGCTTTGTCTTTATGTGTTCAAATATTATTTGCTAAGTGCTTTGATATGTTTAGATAGATCTACTTCTTCTTTGTGCTTATGATATGTGAGAATATTAGATCTGATCAAGATAGTCATGATTAGTGCTTGATATTCTCATTTTGATCCATTTATATGCTAAGTGCTTAAATATTGTAGATTAGTGTGAATGTTGTGAAGCTCTGTTTTATCAGCAAAGTGAATAGTGATTGCATATCGAGGGACTGACGGTGCTAAGAGCTGTAATAAGTGTTATAATCACAAATCTGTGTCCCAGCTAAGGTTGCAGACACCTGAGTCTTGCAACCACCCTTGCCTCTACCTCAGGTGAGACTTCATCTGCTTCGTAGGTGTTGCCGAAAGGGCTGGTAGTTATGGCTTTGTTGGTGCGTTGTTGTAGCGTTGAACCCCGGGTCTGCCCCTGTGCCAACACATGGATTGGGGTTATTTTCCATGGATGGCATAAAGTTCGACTATGGAACTGTAATTGAATTGATGGAGTATGTCAAACCATTATACAAATACAATCACTGGTTGATGTTGGTCCGATATACGTGAAGTATGCGGAGATACAAAGTTGTCGTAAATTATATACAACTAGTAGATAACAATCGAAATAAAGGGGCAACTATGTATATTGATGGAAGGCCAAAAGATTCTGGAAACATTGTGGGCTTTATAAATAGTACACGACCAATGGCAACAACTAAGAAACTAAATTTTATATTTGAGGTACACGAAGGAAATCGTATATTTGTATGTGCAACAAAAACAATAGTTTCAGGTGAAGAGTTGTTGATGGATTACAATTTAAATCGAATAGATGGAGGGGGTACGGCTATGGGGGTAAATATCTTACATACCATTCAACTCAACCTTTGATAAATCATTGTTATAATTTATTGCTGCAATATTTCAATTTTTTACTGCATATATTTCATTTTTCATTATTTATTTTATGATATTACTACAATATTTCATTTTTTTAATGTTAAAATTACTTCCATAACTCTTGTTGATTAATTTATTGTGTCAACATCTATCCAAGGTGACCGTGAGAAATCACACGCTACATTTTTCCAAGGTGACCGTGGAAATGCACCCCCTGTGCGTCAATAGGTAAATGTTAAATATAGTAACAACTTATGACTACAACAACTAAATTTCTGAAATTTCATTATTTATTTTATGATATCACTGCAATATTTCATTTTTTAATGTTGCAGGTGAATTTCATAACTTTTGTTGATTGATTTATTGTGTCAACTTCTGTCCAGGGTGATCGTGGAAAATCACCCGCTACATCTGTCCAGGGTGACCGTGGAAATGCACCCGTTGTGCCTCCTCAACAGGTAAATCTTAAATATAGTAACAACTTATGACTACAACAACTAAATTTCTGAAATTTCATTATTTATTTTCTGATATTACTGCAATATTTCATTTTTTTAATGTTACAGGTGAATTTCATAACTTTTGTTGATTGATTATTGTGTCCACTTCTGTCCAGGGTGACCATGGAAAATCACCTGCTACATCTGTCCAGGGTGACCGTGGAAATGCATCCATTGTGCCTCAGCAGGTAAATGTTAAATATAGTAACAACTTATGACTACAACAACTAAATTTTTGAAATTTCATTATTTATTTTCTGATATTACTACAATATTTCATTTTTTTAATGTTACAGGTGAATTTCATAACTTTTGTTGATTGATTTACTGTGTCAACATCTGTCTAGGGTGATCGTGGAAAATCACCCGCTACATCTATCCAGGGTGACAATGGAATGGCACTTGTTGTGCCTCAGCAGATAAATGTTAAATATAGTAATAATTTATGACTACAATAACTAAATTTCTCAAATGTTAAAGTTTATCTCATTAATTTTATTCATCAATGTATTATGGCATGGTCAATGTGGGAAGGCACTCACTGAGGATCTTGATGAGGATGAAATGTTTTATCCCACTGACCCAATAGAAACTATCGTGAAGGCCTTGAAGAAGGAAAACAGAGAATATCTAGGTTTGTTTCACAAAAGACCCCTGACACAGGAGGACGGGGCAAGAATTGCAGAGCTACAAAATCTAATAACTAATTTTGGGGTAAGTGGCATCTTCACATATTTTTATCAGCTATGAAAATTTCATATCTATTTTTTTGTTTTATATTTTCTATATGATCTGATAAAGTAATTTTGTTCATTTGTAGGAGTTTTTAAACCTCGTGCCCCGAGAACCTGTCAAGCCTACAACTATTATAGGTAGCAATGACGGTCCAATGCAACAAAAAAGTCGACATAGAAAAGTGCAAGTGAGGATTTTTTACCCTCCTGAGGTTCCCCTCGAATCCATTGATGAGTGCAATGATGTTGATCGGCATGACACACCAGAGCATGATGCTCTGGAGCCTGGGACTCCACATGACTCCGAAGATGAACGTATTGTAGATGGAGAGGAAGCTATTCATGGATAAACACGAATTAAAAGAACTAGATCACTAGATCTCACCTTTCTGGTGGATGGCGCGTGTGTTCCGATCAAGATTCAGAAGATTGCAGGTATTTGTTAACTAATTGATTCATTTTTATCACGAAATTGAAATGGACATTTGTTGAGATTATTATAAATTAATGGATAACATGTTTCTGAAGGAAACAATGTTTTCTATAGAAACTTGAATGACAAAGCATTGGATCTGTTTGGCCCCACCATTCGCACACGGTGGAATGGCCAAGATAGAGAAAAGAAAGATGAATTGATAGGCCACATGGTAAACTTGTTCGGTAATACGTTCAACAAGAAGGTGGTTACAAAGTTAGCCGAGGAGAATTTAAAATATACCAGGGCCCAATATAGGGAGAAATTGCAATTAGACCTCAAGCATGAGCACCCTCCCATGGTTCCGAAGAAAATTTGAAGGCCATGATAGAGGATGCAAAGGAGAACTTGTTTAAAAAACAAGGAATGCATCCAGGACCTAGTCAAGCAAGGTACAACACATGTCATATTATTAGTGAAATATGCTCATTTATGTTTTTCTTTCTTGTTTTAAGTAACAATTCTGATATCTAATTTTTTTCAAAAATTCCATATATAGACTACCTGACAACTCCAAAGAAACCAAGGATACAATGGAAAAGCACGATCAACATAAACTAGGCCAGGGTGGCTATGGAACTAAAAGCCCGAATTGTAAGAATTAAATGATTAACTGTGGTGAATATTTATTTAATAGTAGCGAACAAATATCTGATTTTGTTATTGGTAATTTTAATGGTGTTATGCAATGCAGTTAAATATTTTCGATATTGTTGCCACCGAGGAGGACCTAAATCTTGGTTACAAGCATGGTTTTAAAAGTGTGATTGAATATAGGAGAATCTTGGGGCAGACTCCAATCTCCCCAGCCATGCAGGTAAATAAAATGAATAAGGAAACCGCAGTAGCATGCTTGTAAAGTCTATTCATATTTTATTATATCACCCTTAACTAAGTATTTATGTTTGTTTTCAAGCAACAATGCAACCATGACAATGAATCTAGCAGTATTTAGCAGACACCACTTCATACTAGGGAGCACATGTCCAATGACAGTGGGGAGCAGAGTACCCATTCTGGTATGTATGCTTCAGAATTAGAAATATTTACTGTGATTGTAGATATTTATTTCCTTACTTATATATTATCTTCTTTAAATGGAAGAGCATGTAGCTCAGGAGGGTGAACTGCGAGAGGAACCAAGTGGACAAGAAATTAACGCACCAACTGTCACAGCTACACAGACAGGTAAAGAGCAATATTGTAATGTTAATCAAAATAACGAAATAGTTATTTCAATTATATTTCAACATATCGATATGATCATTTTAGTTTTTGCAGTTCACGCCCCTACACAGATGCCTCCATGCCCTTCTCATCGACATACCATAATAATGGTACATGAGTGCATGGAAACACAAACAATAGAAGGATAGGGCGCAAGAAATACAATGTCAAAGGATGATTATGATACCCCAATCATCAATTTTATGAATGTAAAAAAACAAAAATCAAAGAAAAAATAGATGTATAAATTCATGACTTGTATTTGGATGTTTATTGATGTTGCTATTATGAAACATTTTTTATATGAATTACAAAATTATGCTTCAATATTTATATGTTCATATGTTTTGATGACTATCCTAGTTATGCATGAATGTCTATATGTTTTCTATATAAACAAAATCATTTGTTGGGTATGGGGAATAGAGAGCGATGTGAGGGGGGAGAGCGGGGGGGAGGGGGGCATATGAGATTCCACCTTCACATGGTTGGCCCTATTCAGTAGAGAATAACCTATTCTTGAAACAAAGAGAAGCTCATTAAGGTATGCGACCACTTAATTTTTTTCTAGAGTATTTTACATAACTAAATCCATGTTTATTTGCTTATATATTATTTACTCGTATAAAGAATTTGTCTTTTATGATTCATGCAGGTCTTGGTGATGGAAATGCATCTCGTGGACAAATCTTATCAAGTTGTATGGGCTAATGGATCTGGCGAAAGGACAATGATAAGGTAAGGGTTTTGACGTTTTTTAAAGTATAGAACTCAATGTAGAACTTATGGAGACATAGACATGTAAAAATACAATTTTGATTATTGTTAAGATATTCATAATTTCTAGGACATTAATAGCATCAAATTAATGTATGAGACCCCTATGTTTGTGGGATGCATAGAGGTTTTATTCATTGTCCCACAAACAAGCGGGTCTCATACATCAATTTAGTGTCTCGCTAGGTTGTGACCTATCAATATATTTTTTATATATAAGTAATTTTATAAGTCGATGTGCAATAATATATAAACACATAAACATATTTTGATCAATCGTTGAAATATTGCACCTACAAATCCACTTTGGCATGTTTATAGGACCATTTATCTCCCCGTGCATATTGAATTTTATGAGTAATTGAGTTGATGAGTTTATGTGATATACATTGGCTTAATTTTTATTTTATATGAATTTAAGCATGCTTGAGGTTTTGATCTAATGATTGGTACATAGTTTGTATTTGGAATAATACTTTCATAATTATGATAGTGAATTCAAATTGTAGAGGACACACTGTTGTCATGAGTTAAATTTCTTAAGGAGACTACATTTTCGAGAACTTATGGTTTCACCAAGGGTTCATGTAGAGACCTTGAGTAGGTCCCACTCAAGGGAATGAAAATAACCCTATTTTCTATGATATTTTCATTTCTATATTAGTTTACAAGTTCATGTAGTAGTTTCATGCAAGTTATTACAATAGTTTTATTTTCTTCATGTCATTTTATTTCAAGCCATTTTAATTCTGCAATTTTACCCCCCCCCCCAACATTTTCTACGCCAGGTAGTGTTTCCTTTGAAACTATTGCTAGTTCCTTTGAAATGCCCTCAACCTACACATCCTAAGTCATATCAACCATTTGGATCTTGGTATCCACATACAAAGTGACAACCAATCATTCTGGGAACAAGTGAATCCGACAATTTGCTTGAAGATAATGGTGACCATTCTTCTTGTGAGTTAACTTTTGGGTCTACAACCCCTTCAAACTTTCCAATCAATTAGGACACAACATTCCAACTAGATCCAATTAAATATCCACAATTCAAAGGAAAATACTCTAGTGGGGAACAATTCCTCCTTGCATACACATGATCCTCTTCTTCAATGGCCCAAACTAGTGATCTCCCTCTAAGTGCAAAAGAATCTAATCCACCCTTCTAAGAATTAAAGCATCCAACCAACCATTCCCATGAGAGACCATATGGTTGTATGACCATAGGACTCCCAACTCTACCTACATGCTCTCTACCCCTTGTGCAACTCCATACGGTCGTGGGACCTTGTGCCTTAATGTGACATTCTCCCTATGTGGATGTCTCTCCTCATGCCCTTGAGTGGATCCAAAATTCAACTCATAGGTTATGTTGAAGGTCGATCCTTCCTCCCTAATAAGATAACGGCTCGTTGTGTGTTGGACGAAAGGGTAGGCACCTCCATTTTGGGATGTCTTCTTCACTCTAGGTTGAAGCCCAAGTTTCTTGTTAGGTGTAGTTTGTGGGTTGTTGCACCTAGCTTGGGATTTCCAACAATAAGATTTGTTATTCTTCTGCCTATTAGATTGAAAATCCTTTTCCTTCGGAGAGGAAGTTTCTACATGCTCATGCTCAAAAAAGACTCTACAACAAAAACCAATATGTTCATAGTCTAGTCAATGTGTTCTGTGATTTCTTTGGTTTTTTATCAATCTTCTTCTTCCTCTGTTGCATAAAGTTCTTCAAAGTGTTGCCTAGCTGCTTCTTTCACTTCTGTGAAATATTCTATCTTCTACCCTCTTTCTAAGTACATTATTTTAATTATATTCCTATGCCATCGTGCTTTAGTTTTCTTGTGAAAGAAATAAGTGTTTCTATCTCCTGCTTTCAACCAAATGCTCCACGATCTTAATCACCATTCATCTTCCTCCTTTCTAAAGACCGCATGAAACTTTTGGCTCGTGTATCTTTCTTCCTA
Source organism: Picea engelmannii (assembly GCA_009831015.1). Taxonomy (NCBI): domain Eukaryota; kingdom Viridiplantae; phylum Streptophyta; class Pinopsida; order Pinales; family Pinaceae; genus Picea; species Picea engelmannii. The sequence continues at coordinate 99,728 of ML812819.1, forward strand.
TAACATGTGCTCAGTGACCTCCTCCTCTTCCATTTGTTTTTGTATTCCTTCTAGTTGTTTTTGACATTCTTTCCTTTCTTGCTCTAGAGGAATATATAATATTTTAACCCAATATTTCAGAATCTGTTTGACTGCCTTTAGTTTAGATTCCTAGATATAGTTCGGAGACCCTGTAATTGGTTTCTCCCAAGTATCCTCTACAAGAGCCAGAACTTCCTCCTTTTGAATCCAGAGAGGGTTAAATCTAAAAGGAATGGGCCCAAAATTTTCTAATGGTTCAAAGGTTAGACCAATAGGCTTATGATCAAAGACAACAAAAGGTATAATTTTAGAAGAGATAATATAATTAGATATTAAAAATCACTATGAATGAGAAACCTATCCAAACAAGCCGCAATGAAACTAGGATTCACTCTTTTTTTAGTCCAAGTATACTTTCCTTTGGCTAGTTTTACATCTGAAAGATCCCAATCAAAAATTAATTCCTCCATTCTTTCTCTCATGGGGTCATGAACTATATTACCCCCCTTTTTCTCCGAGTTTATCAAAATAGTGTTGAAATCCTCAACCACAATTCTAGAGTTTATATTCATCTTGGCTATGGTTACGAAAATAACAAGAATAGTTCGTATTGCATCTTATATTTTACTTGATGATGCAAGGAGTGGGAAATTGTGTTATTATTAATATTGTTAGGGTTGAATATTTTAGTAAGCAGAGACTGGTATCAAAGTACCTTGTTTGATGGTATAAGAGAATTGTAGAGTTGACAGTACGACATTGAGATTGACACTATAAAGCCAACAAACCAAGCACTAAAACCAAAAAAAAAGATAGAGATATGCATTCATGCAGTTGGTGAGTAACATCACAAGAATCTTGAACTTTGTGTGACAAAGAATTGAAAATACATTACACATTACTTCTAAAGTGAAGATCTATGTTGGCAAGATGGACGATACATGGGCCTACAATTTACAAATTATATGGTATTAAAGCCCAAGTTCAAAAACACTCTATGAACAACTTGTATGATAAACACCCATAGTGGATATGAATATAGTAGACAAGTAGCATTGAAAGGTCTAAAGAGAAGAAGAAAGCCAAAAATGGTAGGGTCTTCTCATGAAGAATATGACAAGATCTGAAATCCTAGTTTACTCAAATGTTGAAAAGCAATGTTGCATTCATAAATATGGTAACACAATGGCTGGTAATGAAATGTAAGGAAGTACACTTAGTAAAGACTAAGAATGAAGAAGAAAAGTCTAACCAAGAAGATTCCATAGGCGAGAAGCTTAGACATTAAAGTTAAAACAACTCTCTTCCTTCATCTTCCAATATTTTGATTTAAGGTTGATGAGAACCTTGAAATACCAATGTATGATGGTCAAGCTAACGCTGAAAAAATCGAATTGTTGGTTGAAATAATTAGAAATTTATTTGGCCTTTATCAAATCAAAGTAACACAACAGATTTCTTTTGGCTGCTAGAAAATGTCCAAACATGCTCTATTATGGTGGGAGAGTTAATTAAATGCACTAAGGATAGGTAAAAATCTTGTGATTATAAACTGGGAGGATTTCAAGGTATTGTTGGAATCACAGTGCTATCCTATAGACTATAAAGAGAAACACATCTCTTGAAATGGCAGTACCTTTGACAAAAATAGGGACAAGGTGTACAAGAATATACATTTGAATTCTAAAATCAAGCCATCAAGTTGGGTATCTCTTTATAAGAGCTTGGGGTATTCGTGAAGTACCTTGGAGGACTATTTAGCCATATATGAAGGAAATTATAGCTCTTCAATGTGAAAAGAATAGATGAGGCAAGTAAGAAAGATCTCAGCATTGAGTTGGACTTCAAAAAAGGACAACCGCAAAAGGGGCAATAAGATTGTGCCCACAGTCCAAAAAAGGAAAAATAATAGCCATTGCAAACATTATGACGTGGATGGACACACGAATGACAAGTGTTGGAAACTTCATCTGGAATTGCATTCAAACTATAACCAATCCATGAAAGGAGCAAATGCATCTATGAAGACAAAAAAGGTAGTGGTAGAAAACACCTCCGATGTGGATGAAGCCATAACATGCACCATACTGCAACAACAAAGAGCAAGCTGAGAAAAAAATTGCACTATTCAAAATCAAAATTCAAGCGAAGGATCAAAAAGTAAATGCTTTGTTTGACATTGGTTCTGAATGTATTTTGATTTTCAAATCTGTAGAAGATGAGCTTGGTCTAGAAGCTTGTGATTTAGTATAATTGGTTTGTTGGGTTAGATCCATGAGAAATTTGCCATGACAATCACCAAGAGATCCAAATTCAAGTTTGCCATTAATGTTGATCATGTTAATGAAGTAGAATATGAAGTTGCACCACTAGATTCTTGTGAAGTGATGTTTGGTGGCCCATACCTATGGGATAGGGATGTCACTTCTTGTAATAAAGAGAACAAAATATCAATTCATTAAAATAATGAAACAAGGGAAAACAAACAGCTTGATTGGAGCAAACAAGAATTCGATATCATTCATATCCGATGAAGTAGTGGACTTAGGGAGACAAGTGGAGGCCATGTGCTTCCATATCCTTCACAAGTTAGCTTTTGGAGACCAAAATCCTCACACTAGGATGTATGATTTGAAATGAATCCGCAACAAACAATGAACGGATTTAATGGCTCAACTCAAATTCAAGACACTCAAGAAAACAAGAAGATTGGCTATGGAAGCGAAGCTCGAGGCTACAAAGTTAATATCAAGGTCAGAGGATGTCGTTGACAAAGTGAAGGGCACCACACTTTTTCAATCCACTATTGCTCACCTCTAAAGTGCCACATTGCCAATGAAAGCACAAAAGAATTAAAGAATTAAAAACAAGAGAAATAACAAAGGGAGTTTTGATATTAATGCTCACAATAAAGAGACAAAAGAGAGGAAGAGTGCTTGAGTTAAGGTTGATAATCATTGTAGTTGTTGACTCTGAGAGTAGTGTTGATTAAGGTTGGTTGTAATTGATGTCAACCCTTGAAGAAAGACCTGTAGCACAAAGGTTTGGGTAATGGACCAAATATTTTTTGATGTAAATATGACTCATTATTCTTTTTTCATTGTTGATAAGAAGTAAATATGGATGAACTCCAAAGTGGTCCCCTTATGGTGAAAGCCCTCA
>ML812819.1:112410-124159 GCA_009831015.1 Picea engelmannii
TTGAAAAATGATTGGTACATACTTGGTACATGGTTGGATGCACTTTTTTATGGTGCAGGTTGAGGTACAGGTTGATGCATGGTTCAAATATATTGGTACAGGTTTACAGCGGTATATCTCACAGTGATAGTGTGACAATGGTTCCATCATTCTACTTATACTTCAGGGTGGCAAGACAGGGCAAGGATAGGTGGTTGTATCCACCTTCCGGTTGTAGTTGGAGAACATTAGGGGTTGTAGCCTCCTTCTAGCTGTAGCCAGAGAATTGGGGAGTTGGAGCTTCCCTCAGGTTGTAGCCTGAGAAACTAGGGGTTGGAGCCTCCTTCCAGTTGCATATGGAAAACAAAGGAAGTTGGTGCTTCCAATGAATGTAATTCTTCAAGACATATAAGAAAAATCATTTCGTGGTTTTCTCCCGATTTGGGTTTCCATGTAAAACACTGGTGTACTGTGTATGTGTGTGATTGTTTATTTCTTACTGCTCATTATTGGATATAATTCTACATTGATATAGCATTTGAAGAAAAAGAATTATAATTACATTATTACTGATTCACCCCCCCTCTCAGTAATCCAACAAGTAGTTCCTCTACTCTATTGTGGCAACAACTTCATCTGAAATTGAGAGTGGCTCAATAACTGATACTGAAAATAGCTCTTCTTCTTTCATGGAGGTAACTCTATCTGCTATTGTATTCATGTCTCCATGGCCTGACTAATGTACTGCACCAACTGCCACTCAATTTTAAATATTCGGATTTCTCCCCATGCATCTCATGTTGTATATGAATCATGGTTTTTCTAGTTGTCTTCAAATACTGGAAATATTTTTTCGATTACTAGAGTAAGTGTCTCGTCATATTCTTCTCCCTCTTGCTGGGAGAATCCTCTGGACACAAATCATCTTTGTACATATTTTATCTGCAACACGCTTGATCTGTTATATCAATCTTGAAAGTCAACACTGACTTCCCTTATAGTCTCACAGAAAAATCCATATCCTAGTCCTTCTGACTGGATTCCTTCTATGTCACTGAAACAAGGGAATCTTCCCAGGAGATTTCATGTCTCCTAGAGGTCTCTCAAGCTACGATCTAGTCTTCTCAACTATTGGCATATGTCTGTGAGTCCTGGAAGATGTATCTTTTTTCCATATGATCCTCTCTGAGATTAGGCTCACTATGTTCTCGATTTCTTTTGAGTCTACAAGGACTTCATAGTCTCTACAAGATATACTTGGTGTTGAATACTAATTCTCAATATGAAAAGTTGAGTCAGACTTCAAGCGAATTATGCTTCCTGTCAGGGTGGCTTCATTATCCTTTGACCAATTCTACTGTGAGTTCTTTTGTAATGTTTGGTCATCTTTGGAGCCTTCTTCTCCTTACAATCAACCTCCATATGAGATACTTTGTATCTCAAAAGTATTTTCTTCTTCATTTTCTTTGGTACATGAATGTATGTGATCACGTATACAACTTGGATAGTTTGTTCCATGTTTCATCTAGTATGTTGCCTCTTGCAACCGTCACTATAAATTCCTCAGGGTTATCACCTATGACCTGAAACAAGGTCAACAAAACATCAAGAAAGAATAATACTCTTGTGAATAAAACAATAGCATGAATATTAATCGTCACAGTAGCTCCTTTAGAGATAGCACTTGTGACCTGGCTGAAACAAAGGTCAAAAGAAAGAAATACAATACGAAATGAGAGCAACACTCTTCTAATGTTGTGATCAAACATTTATTCATGGTAACCTGGAACCAAAACAAGAAGTTTCTCCTAGAGGAGATGTTGGTTGTATCTGGTAGATGATTGCAATAAGCATTTATCTCAATATTCTCACATGCTACCAAGTATAATAAATTTCAAATATTGTTATCTCAGCTACAGTGTTTACTTATAATGAGGTAGTTATTAAACTTGTCATGTGCAACTTTGAATCTTATCAACTTAATCAATCAAAAATGGAACCTAGAGTCTTCTCCTCAGGGATGAGTGTGTTGCTTGTCTTCCAAGTCTCCTTCACTCAAGATGACAAGTATTCTCTTCAACCTGTTCTCTRTACTGAGATAATATGATTTCTTAACAAAAATCTAAGTTAGAGAATAAACTCTATAATATTAACTAATACTTTGACTTTAATTTTGACACAGGGTTAGTATGATGGTCATAGTTTCAACATACAACCTAGATGTCAAAATAATTTCATAACAAATATATGCATATCAAAATGATCAAACCTGGGGTGAAATATTCCTCTCACTAGGTTGGATCTAAGATCCTTTTGGATCTATAATTGTTAGCAGATCCTTTCTCCTACAAGTACCCTTTTTGGAATAGTAATTCATTATAACCATATGTAAGTACATACCTCTGACAGTATCTTGCTAGGGTAAGGTGCACTAGGAGAATAAAACAATAGTCCCAACACTTCACAAAAAAAATCACTTCAACTAGCACTACAACTGATGTTGCAACTAGCATGAAGGAACTGGTACTACAACAGCAACTAATAATGCAACTTTAACTGGTACTACAACTGCAACTACAACTTAGGGTTTTATGAGGAAACCTTGATTTTTCAACTTTCAAAATTTGGAATTCTGATCTAGGGACTAGATGCACTGGGCTGAGGCGAGTAGGCTGGTGCAGTTTGTTTTCATAAAATCCAAATTTTACCCCTTGAAATTGAGCCTACACAAATCTGGACTGGTACTTCTGGTACTAGTTACGATTCCCTAGTACCAGTGAAAACTAGGGTTTGACTTTCCGAAGGTTGTGGCCACTAAAAAGGTGCACTCAAGCTTCCAATGAGTTCGCTAGGCTAGGGCCCACTTCCTAGATGATTTTTAGGTTGAAATTCTCTTCCAATAAAAATCCATAATTTTCTTGTACGACAATAGTGACATTTGTGGTTACCTAGTGAAAGGTGATCTACTTAGTTTATCTCTGATACCATGCTAAATTTAGATTTGCTATTAAGTTCTTTTCAATTAACTAGACAATAATAGCATAAGCAGGATCACTGAGAGAAACACAATCGGAAGGTACACAAGATTTTATCTTGGGAAACTCTCTTGGGGGAGAAAACCCAGCAAAAACCTCCTTAATATAGATTACCAATACAATGCCAAGATAAAAGAAAAGACCACCAATAATAACCAAGATTGAGCATGCGCCTCTCTCTCCTTCTTTTGGCAATTACAACTATCTCCAAAACTTGTGCACTAGATGAGTGGTTGAGTGAGTGTAAGAATGAGGCGCTAGCCTCTCTTATTTATACTAGTTGAGGAGTGTTAGGGTTGTATCTTTTCATCAAGTAGGGATGACTTATTCATCTAGTGGCTAAAACAACTTTAATTATCCCTAGGGGATGAATTCTCAATTAGCATAATTTGACTAGGGTTTGACCAATCCACAAAAGGGGTTTGGTCATACATAAGTCTCGACATGATCAATCCATAAAAGGGGATTGATCTACATGATAATAACTCAATTATAATTATAATATTCTTTGCAGTTACAATATTTCAACAGATTCCTAGCCCCAACTCGAGTGTGACTTTTTGTTGAGATGTAGAACAACAAGTCTATGGTTGGGCGGAATGTTTGTCCTCTGCATCTGGTTTCACATTTTCTTACAAAGGTAATTGTTTTATCTATGTTATCTATTTCTATTTATGGGTTTAATTTGTTGTGTGTTTTACTCTGAGTTCTTGAGTATTTATATTCTTCTATGTGAATTTTTAATTGGCTACATTCAAGTTTTCAAAATGTTGTTAGATGCACGAGCAATTTTGTCAATTATGTATGTGTTTAGTTCAATAGGTATTAGTTAAAATTGTTGGGTTTAGTAGCGAGGGTACTACAAATGTAGCCATAACCATGAAAAATTTCATTAAATTACACAAACATATATTTCATATAGCTTTTTGTAAAATGAAGGTCATCCTATCACGTTATACAGAAAACTAAAATTTCCTATCTATCATATTAGCACCATTTTAAAAGGACAAGTATGAAGAGATATAAAGCATAAGACTAGTCCAAACACTTATATATGAAATCTCACCAGAATTCAAGCATACATGAAAATCAAAAGAAATTTAAGCATTCATAGATACAAAGAATTGATTTCTTCCAAAAACGAGCAACGGGCTTTTCATATTAAATGTATGAAAATAGTTTCATATCATCCAGACTAAAAAAAGGCCCTTTTTACATTATCTTTCCCTTATTTATACAAAAATGTAGGCATGAATAGGAAACTAAGGAAGAAATGAGAAGTACCTAAATCGTCCTTGGGTGTGACTTTGTTTACCCACAGGGCATTGGGAAGTGAATTCTGTCAGTTTTTGTGGTGATTGACAACAATTTTCTTAAGAATCCAAATCAGATTTTTATTTGTGGACTCAACTACACTATTTTCCTAAGGATAATAATTAGCAAAATATTGTAAAATGATCCCCTTTTCTAAAGAAAAATCAATCAATTTCAATGAAGAGAAATATGTAGCATTATCAAAAAAAAACATAGAAGGGATACCAAACCTAGTGATTATTTGTTGATCCACAAACTAAATTTCAACATTTTGATTTACCTAATTTGTACAACTTCACCTCACCTAGTAAAGTAATATGTAGTAGTGATAATATACTTGTTTTGTTAAGAGTTAGGATTGATTTCTCCAACAATGTCTAGTCCCCATTGTTGCCAGGGTTCTTCAATATTGACTTGATACACTATAAAATGTGAAGGACTAGAAACATGAGTGAGTACATAGAAGACTAATTCAAACATATTTCACATGATATGGTTTCTCCTCCTCCTAATAGTCTTGGAGAATCTACAAAGATCCCATTTATCACTAATTGTACATTTGGGAACCTTTGATGTAGATGTCATAATGTTCTTTTCTTACTAGAAATACTTATTTAATACCAATGTTTATCATATTATTTTTACCACTCCCTCATGACAAAGTCAAAATTTTGTGTATGGAAATTGTGCCACTACCAAATTTCAAAACCTTTCGTTTATCAATAACTTGTATATCATCATAATAGAGTGCCTCTTCTCTATTTGTTTTCAAGGAAGATTTTTTTCTTTGATCATCCTCATCTCTATGCCTTGTGCTCAAACATTAATATCTGCATCATAGAACGAATAAATACAATAAAAAAATGTAGTATATTGGATTCAATTACACTATAAATTTCACTAAAAAATGTAGGATAAATCATACCATGTGTAACATGACCAAATCTATAATGAATAAGACCTTTGGAACTTTCTCCCTGATGCACCAAATGCAAGCAATTCATATCTATATATGGTCTCTATTTTTTGTTATACTCTTTTTAAATGTTGCAAGTTATTTTATCAAGCTTTTTACCAACATAAAATGGACTATAATAAATAACGATTAGAAATATAAATTTAACTCTTCACAAAATAAACACATATTTTTAATATTATATGACAGGAATAAAGTATATAATTACAACTCGTTGTGGAATTCTTACTTATGCCTTCAATGGTTGCAATTCCTTTAACGTTTATTCTCTGATGTTCCTCTTTTTCCCTATGTTTAGCATCATTGTCTAAGGAATCTCCACTAGAAGTCATAATACCTATAGATCTATTACAATGATACACTACTAAGTTAAGTACATAAAATCCATGGAATAAAAACATATGTATAATTTGACATGAATTGATAATTTGACTAACCCTCTAACTCAAAGACATATGCATAGACTAACCCACTAACCAACAAACATCAACTCATTCTTTTGTTAACTTAATTTGTGTGAATTGTGTTTAAGTATAAGGAATCCATAGTGTGGAATCCAAATATGATATTATGTATAATGTCTTCTAGTAGAATTATCAATGAGGAGTAATATAGAGCCAATACATGATGCGTCTAGAGAGAGGATAACATGGATGAGAGAACAAACCACATTGAGAATCCTCAAAAATATTTCACATTTCACTATTAGAAAGGAGTAATATAGAGCCAATACATGATGCGTCTAGAGAGAGTATAGCATGGATGAGAGAACAAACCACATTGAGAATCCTCAAAAATATTTCACATTTCACTATTAGAAATGTCACTACATTCGTTATCGACAAGTCGAAAATTGAATTTGTGGAACCAATCTCTCCTTTTTCGAGGTCTCCATCCCATAGCTCACATTGATGATAAATTTATTATATATCAATAATAATCTGAAAACAACCCTAGTCTAACCATTACCACTTGGGATTTGGGTAAAGTGGAATTCATTGACATGCCTATAATGGTCTCAGATTTGACCACTAATCTATAACATCAAAAGAGATACATATAATATTTTAACGTGAATGAAAAATTGCTTGACCACATCATGAATTACTTGAATTTTAGTAATATCTACAAAGTTTTTTTAGGGATTTTTAGTGTGTGAAGAGAAACAAGAAGAATAAAGCTCGAAGGAACTCAACTAATGTTATATTTACCTTATTCCAGTGAAGCAAAATTAGTAATAATGTGGGCATTGAATTGAACTCCTTCACCACTCTTTGTGTTAGCTTAGTTTGAGTGAATTGTATTTCAATATGAGAAATTCATAGTGTGGCATCTAGTTATTGTTGACTCGAAATATCGTCACCTATTATAAAAGCTCACAAAGTATTGTGAAGCCTATGATTATAATTATTGTATAGCTAATAGGTGGGGTCCCCGAAGATTAAAGGAAAAATATTGGTCCTTCAAGCTTTTCCTCAGCATGATATACTTCAGTTTTATCCTCTTAAGTTATCGGTTCATGGTCATTTTGCTATGTATATGATTGATATTGAAAAGATTTACTTCCATGGGTGCGAACAAAGATCTAACACCATTTCAATTTTGATGGTATCTAGAATATTTCTTGTTCAAAACATTTAAATCTAATTACAAATGATCAATGTGTATACAAAAGGCACAAATATGATTTTTGAGTCCCACAAGCATTATGAATTAGGCCAGATCACGTTTTCTCCATCTACAACATTATGTAGACATCTCAAGTGCAAGTTACATGGTTTGATAATTGGCAAAGATTTTGGTTGTCTTATGAGTTATAATACTCATAGAACTTGATACATGAGCATCACAAATAGCATCATTTGTATCATAGTATTTGGTTGCATGGTGTAAAGTATTCTAAAAAAAAAATAGGTTTTATGATTGAAACACCCTATTTAGAATTGACACCTTCTATGGAATTTTGGTCTATGGGATCAATATAGTTCTCAACTCATATATGAGTCACATTGGTTTTATATGGTGTTAAAACTTTTGGTTTATGATTGGAATTTTATACTAAAGAAACACAAGTGAAAACCTCACATACAAAGAACCTGATATATCATATATCCAGGTGTTATATGGTTCATAATTGATATTTGAAGCTTGCATGTAATATACATGTGTCATCATTTATATATTTCACTTATGATGTAGTGTTGAGAGGATCAAAATGTATTTCATGTGGTATATGGTTCATGATATGGTTTATTTTGAAGTAATGAGCAACAAGCCTGATGTTTATTTGATGTGATATGATGGAAGCTTGCATGCTATGAGGGTTTTAGATTGTTGACTTGGCATGCATATCTAGTATATTGTTGGGTTGGCTATGTTGTTGAGTTGGCCATGCATTGAAGGTGATAGGACATGGGCATTTACTCCATAGTCATGTGCAATATCACCCCTCTCTGCCTTGGTTTTGGGCCATTTGCTTTGTTTGCAAGCTAAGAAACGAGCTCTGAGCTCTGCTGGCTAATATTTTTTCTCTTGGTGGTTTCCATAATTGATTCATCTATCACTCTGGTTTAAAAATATCATTATGCAAGGTATGAGTTTGTAGTTAGTTTTACATCTTCTACATTGAATTTTTCATCATGATTGGTTATATTTGACTCTGTTTGACATTACTGTGTGCATGAATGTATTATTTCCCTACTCTATCATTTCTTGAAGGAAAAGAGAAAAATAATTGATGGTTTTGTTGGATTACTGAGAGGGGGGGTGAATCAGTAATAGAGAAATTTAATCCCTTTTAACCATACAATCCAAGTGTTATATCAATGAATCATTATTATCCAATAACTATAGAGTAAACAAGCAATGAACAAATGAACAATCATACACATACACAGTATACCAGTGTGTTGGCAGCCAATCCACACTTTTCAACTGTCTTATAAGTTGCCTACACCAATGTTTTGCAAACATCAATTTTTCGTCGCAATTTTCAAATAAACGACACTTTTATTTTTGTGACATTTGCACATTTGCCTTCGTTTTGTTTTCACGACTGTAAGCGTGAAAACTTAGTCTTTCGAAGTCGCATTGAAATCATTATTTGAACTGTCATGATCCTTCTTGCCAATATGCCTATTGCGCTTACTTTTCACTTATCGTTATGCAGCTGGCAAAACTTTCGAACTATACTCATTGGACATTCTTGTGTTGATTGTGTGACTTGGTTTCATTGAGTTTGTAATGCTTTGGCATTTGGATTTGCATTTTATTCGACCTAATTGACCATTGGTTTCATGAAAATACATAGGGGTTATGATTAAATCCTTCATATATATCTTTTAAAATAATGCTTATGTTCGTGTTTTCATAACTATTGGTATGTTGATTATATGAAGACCCATTGGAACATTGGTTAAACTATTGATATGAGCTGATACATTGGCGCATGGTTAAATATTTGGTATTGGTTTCAAATTGAATGTTGATGGTTTAAAACTATGACACAACGTTGATTGCGCGCGTTGGTTTATACAGTTACCATTGGATTCATTGATCGGCCAAGTGACATGATTGTTGAACTATACTATAATGGGTAGAACAACTATAAGTCAGCGGTTGTACTTTGACAATAATTATTATACATGGCAGAGATAAAATCCACCACCTTCGCACGATGGAATTTATAACTATCCCCTATCTCTGTTTACCTCTGTTAGCTCGGATAACCCTTCGTGCATTTTTCTCCTGTGTGTGCTATGACCCAAACCCTGGACTTACCGTGTGCTCGGCTCCATGGCACCGGTGGTGCGAATCGAACCGAACGGTAGCCAAGCCTTACTGTTATTTGACAATGCCCGGAAGGACTTGGAGGATAACGGTTGGTTGAACTTCATGTAGAGATTTGAGGGTTTCAACTTATTTGTGGCACAACAGTTCGCTCTGACTTTTGGTGGTTGTAGAGCCAAGGTGGGTGACATACAGTTGGAAATCGATGAGAAGTTTATTAGTTCTGCTACAAGGTTACCTGCCATAGGCCAGCGTTGGTTCAAGAATTCTAAGGTTGAGGAAGTGCCATGGCCGCTATTGTTTGTCTCCCTAAAGGTCACCTCTTGTGACAGAGGTATGCCCATATCCATGCTTAAACCACGATGGCATGACCTTTTCATAATAGTCAAACAGTTCGTGACCTGTGAAGGTCGATATGGACTCGTGTTTCTCTACCACTTGCATTTGTTAATGAATTTTATGGGATACCCATTGAATATGCCCTTCTACTTTCAGCGTAGCCTATATAAAATGTCTAAAAGGTTTAAAAGAGAGAAGATCGACAGTATCCTGTTCCACCATGGACGTATTAAACTTATCATTGTTTATCACTTGAGTTTACACGGTGATAGCTGGAGAGATTTCATCGCTCGAAATGGTTTTGATGATACAAAACCTATCTAGGTTGACAAGCCTGTGGTAAATGAAACCAAGGTCGGGCCACCCATGCCCTTCCATATCCTACTTCCCTCTCCTAAGCCTTCGATCGACCCTGCTATTGACTTACCTGACGTTATGACTGAGAAGGTTGAGACTATTAAAAAGTCTGTAAGCAAAAAGGCCAAGGCAAACCCTACTGCTAATGCCAAAGGAAAAAGGAATGCTCGGCTTATCTCGAGAATGGATAGGAATAAGCCTAAACCTTGTGTTAAGCAGAAGCCCATAATCCTTAGTGAGGATTCGGACTCTGACGTAGAACGTTTCCTAGCCAGTGAGTACCCTTACTCACAGGGTTTATGCCCCGAGCCACCTTTTGATTTCGTGACGAATCTTCTCCCTTGCCTAAGGAATAATCCTAGCTACCCTGGTATCAAACTGCCTAACGAAACCCTTGGAAATATAATCAAACCCTCACCTGCACTTTCAAAGCCCACACAGTCGCCCTGTGACCAATGTGATTTGTGGTTGGAACGATACTACATCTACGTTCCCATACTCCAATCGGAAATTCAATCGCTGGAAAGTCAAGTTGGAGTATTGACCAGCCAAAGAGATAAAATCCAAGAAACTGATAAGAAGCAGAAGACAACTGGCTCCATCATTTTCAAGAATGTTGAATCAACCACAGCCGTTATCAAATCCAAATTGTCGTGATTAAGCCATCTTCTCGCCATATAGGTATGGATTTTGATATCGTTTTAGTTTTGTGAATGACCAGGATTAATATAGTGATTGGAATTTGGTCTTCGAATAGCTCTGTTTATATTTCGAAATGGTTATGTCATAATGTGTTCATCCTGCATATGTTTTGCTTTGCTAAAAATAAATGGAATTTCGTTTTAGATACATGAGTTGATCATTCCCAGTTTAGCCATTGATAGATTTTTATTGGATTTGAATGATCTTCGTTTGGATTTGATTTGTTCGTTTGTCTGATTGAGTTAACGAAACTGATGGTTTGCTTTCAATTGAATTCGTTTTGTATCTACTCTGAACAGGAAGTTTTTCATGCTCAATTTAGAATATGATCATGTTTGGATTTGATTTCGTTATGGTTCATGTGTTGTGATTGGCAAATGATTTCAATGAGTTTGGTTGTTACGAACTTGTAATATGTTGTGTCATGTAATCTTCTAAGAACAGGAATACAACTATGTTCGGTTTCAATTTGGAAAGAACTACTCTGTTTCGTATGAAAACAATGCTCTCATTTAAGCCTGTGCAAATGTGCCCAAATCGTGGAATGGTTTTGATTCATAATAACTATGTTAAAACCTTAACTGTTTGATTCGCTCTTATTCTGATTGGATTATCCCATATCTTGAGTTGGCAAGATTGTTTTATGAGTTGGATTCGTATTATAATTGCTGCTCTGTTTGATTTGTAAAACAAAATGGTCAACCTAGGTTATCTCTATCAAATCTGGTTATGATTCGTTTGAATGGAACGATTTTAATCAAAGTCAATCGATCTTGTTTGCCCAGTTTGCAATAACAAAAGATCGGATAGTTCTTACGAATTCTGTTACTAATTATTTGATCCTATTATGATTTCATTGGAATTGATTTTCGCGCTAGCTTGAGTCGATCCACTCGTGGCATGAATTGTTTGCTATGTCATTACAGTTATAACGATTTGAAAATGATCTTGTTAGATTCGATCGTATCTCTTGTTGATAAGGCAGCATAACAATTGCCTACGATTTGTTTTGATTATATCAGTTTCAAATTGATATCAAACGATTTCACAACTGTTGATTATGATTATGTTAGTTTGGTTTTGTGGTAACAAAAGAAACAGAGTACGCGTATTTCTATGATCATTTGATTGATCTTGATCCTGTTTGGTTTTGAATGGTATAACAATTTTAGTTTGAATGATTTGTTTTCAAATAGCTATTGGATGTGAGTTAAATTTAATTCTTTAAAAATATTTTCAATCGATTTTAATGTTGATT
>ML812820.1:7726-17828 GCA_009831015.1 Picea engelmannii
GGAAGGAAGGATTGTTTTGAGGAACTTTTATAGGAGAACTGTTGTTGTTGGGAAATTTGAGCTCAGGGGCCAGGAAACCGCAAGGATTCTTGGAGCTAGGCAGCCAGAGAGGTTGTTCCTAGTTGGTTGGGAGGTAAAAATTTAGTTTTAGGCAAGCACTTCAACAAGCAATTTCAACAGGACGACCTTCTTCTTCAAGAGGTAAATTTTGAAATTATTATTTTGTACTAAATTCAAGAAGTTTCAAGTTATAGCAGTTATAGATATACTATGTGATGTCTTAGATTTTGTTCTTAAATCTTCCAACCAGAATGGAAGAAATCCCATATCATGGTTAAATATAAATATTGATTTACTCTAGTTGTAAGGCCATTATGGTTGTTACAAATGGTATCATAGCCCGATTTCAAAACTGAAACCTAGGGCTTGACCACCCACATAACTGTACAATTTGTTCCCAAACCCCTAACCTACAACCTATAAACCCTTTATTTACAACCCATAAACCTATGAAGACTACCCAGAAGAACCATGTTCCAACCACATGTACTAATCTTCACCTGCGTAGACAGAAAATTAATAGAGTTAGATTCGAAAATATTGTAAAATAAACAAAAGATTATGAAATGTATTCAATGACAATAGAGCACTCTATCTTACATTGTTAAAATCTCAATGATTGAGGCATGCAGTTAAAGAGTATAACATATATTTAATAACAAATAGTCAACATATATGAACAAACATCGTGCACGGTATAGAAAATACAACATATTGCAGTAATGAAATTTGAAAAGTAGACAAGTAGATAATAGAATAGTTGGAAATGAAGGGAAAGCATAGAGAACATGAAAACCTAAACAGTCTTGCATGTAGACTGTACACAAATTCCATAAGGATAATTTGTGCACAATGTGTCCTGAGCATGAGCTTGAGGCCAAATTTCTAAGTATTCAAACCCTGCAATCGTCATCCACATCAGACTTACCATTATACCCATGCATCTGAATAGCCAAATATCCACAGAAGTGCCCCAATTTACACAGTGACCCATGGCAGGTAAAAGTTGTAAAAAAAAAATGCCAGAAACCAAAGCAAGAAATGCACCAATGTCTTTAGTAGCTCCAATATTGTCAATTTGTTCTTGAGTTTAGTGAAACTTCATTTTGATATGCTCACATGATGACCATTGTCGCTGACAGAGAAATCCATTTATCAAACTACACTCACCCTTTTCTTCTTGAACCATGCATGAAATTTCCATTTTTATGTGGTGCTAACGTCATTTTCATGGGTAGTTGAGAAGATCCACAAGAACAAAAATGACAGATTTTGGTCATCAAGATAAACAATCCAAATGTCAAGGAGCATACCATCAATATTATTATTATTATAGTTCCTTTTCTCCTTCGCCCAATTCGAGAGTTCGAGGTGCCTTGCTCAAACGACAGTTCACGAGTTCGAGGTGCCTTGCTCGAACGAGAGGTCATGGGTTCGAGGGGCCTTGCTCGAACGATAGGTCGCAAGTTTGAATTCCAAAATCAAAGTTTCACAAACCAAAGAGAAGATAACACGATGCCCTCCTTGATGGGATGGTGTCACCCAGAGGAACTAGTGGAGAATCTGAGTTCAGTAGACGTCATTGCGAATTTGAAGTCCCTCAGGGACGTAAAGAACCAAATAATCAGCAACCAAGACCAAGCATCCAAGCCACGAGAAAGAGAGCCCACGAGGGGTGTTTCCTTTATATGTTGTGCATGCACTAGCACCTCTTCCAGCCCAAAGACCAAGCACCCAAACTACGAGGAAGAGATCCCTCGAGGGGTGTTTCCTTTTACGTTGTGCGTCCACCAGCATAAGTCACAACCAAGACCAAGCACCCAAGCCACAAGGAGAAGATCCCACGGGATGTAGGTCCATGTGCTATGCATCGCTGGCCTGGTTGGGTTTCCCACCCATGGCGAACATGCCCTCCCAAACGAACCAGTAAGACCATTGTAGAGAAAACCCAACAACAAAGAAAAGACCCTCTTCTGGTGTAGAGAAATAAACCCTCTGACTGTCATTTGCAGAAGGAGAAATGACAGTGGATGAGTGACATTGAGGGCTGAGAGAAAGGAGGGTAGGGTTTTGGTTAGATATTTTTATTTTTATTTTATTTTTAATTGTGAAAATTCATGGAGGTTGCCTCATGCAAGGATCCGTGTGCCTATCCATAAGTTTGATTTTTTGTTATTTTCTTTTAATTTTTATTTATTTAAATTTAATATTTGAATTGGTAATCACACGTTTTTGTTTTTATTTAATTTAAAATTTATTTATTTAATTAATAAATGTTATTTTGTTTATTAATAGGTGTTTAAAAATATAAATTAGGATGAATACATTTTTAATTATATAAAGGATACATGTATAAAATAAATTGAAAAAGGGGCATTAATACTTTTTTCTATAAAGGTTAATAATTGTTTAAAAAAAATGTGTTAATGTAAAGTTGATTAATTAACATTATATTAATTTATGGTAATGTTAATTAATCATTCTACCCTTTAAGGGTATTTTGATAAAGTTTTAGTTAATTAATTATAAAAAATTATTAAATAAGTGAGTGATTAATTATTTATAAGGTATATAAAGATATAAGGGTTAGAAGATGGGGTATAATGCATGTTAAGGAAATATTTAAGGGTAATTGATGAGTACCCCACAATGCTATCCTAGCTAGCGAGGTGAGAGAGTTAGTAGTTTACTTAGGTAAATATATCAAGCTTAGATGCTTTAACCCTGACCTAAGCCACTTACCTTATAGGAGTAATGTTTGTTTATAGACAAGTAAAAAAAAAACTTACGCCTAACCCTATGTTTGCAAGTATAAGTTTGAGAAAATGTGGAATGCCTTAAATGCTTCCTTGATAAGCATTTGGTTTGATGCAGATTCAGTTATTCAAGATGGTTAGGACTTGCAGAAATCGAGGTTGAGGGGCATCGTCGCAAGGACCACCAACGTCAGCATTGCCACCACCATCACCTGAATTAGCTCTCATTTTGCGCTTCTTAGAGGCTATTAATGAGACATTAAAGGGACCCTAGTCAACATATGTCGAAGTGGAACCCCCACCATCTGGAGTGGGTAACCTTGAAGCATTGAGGGCCACAGAGGGAGGGCCTCCACAAAGGGCCATCACCAAAGAACTACAAAAGATCAAACTCCCTAAGTTTGTTGGGGGTCGTGCAAGTGAACATACAGAGGCATGGTTGGAAGGAATGACGTGACGTTTCTCCTTAAGAGACTATGATTCCACATCAAAGGTGAAGATATAGATCATTTAGTTGAGGGATAATGCCTTTAACTAGTGGGGTAACCTAGAGAGGTAGTTGCACCTTTACCCCATACACCATCTCATGGGATATTTTTTAGGAAAGGTTTCGGATGAAATATTTGTTTGCGTACTACGAGGAACAAAAGGTAGGAGAATTTCATGCTCTAGTTCAGGGAAACATGACCATGGAAGAGTACGAGATTAGGTTCATGGATTTATTAAAATATGTCTCGTACATGGATATTGATCAACGATAGGCGGAACGTTTTGTGTACAGGTTAAACCCTAAGATAAGGGTCATGATACGGATGTAGAAACCATCGTCAGTAGCTGAAGCAGTTGAAAATGCTTGTTATGTGGAGGAGCATATGAGATTAAACGAAGGTATGAGGTCAACCATTCCACAACATCCTAGATTTGTGGGGAAGGCCCCTAGGACTTTCTCCAAGGGAGGAAGCTCTAGGCCACCTCCTTATGGAAATAGAGTCGCTCATAGATCAGTTACAACAGGTATTTCAATGGCAGTGAGTGAAACATCCCACTCATCACCAACGATGTAGGAAATTGCACGACCTTCTCAAGGAGCAGCAAGTAGGGGTAGGGATTCCATGGGAGGGAACTCATTTCAGAGACCGTCACAATGTAGTGTACAGGTTCCATATCGTGTTATTTGTTGGGGGTGTGGAGGACGTCATTACTAGCATGATTTTCCAGAGTCACAAGCAGGATTTGTGCATAGAGAAGGAAAGGCCCTGATGGGAAGAGCAAGTAGTAGCCACCAGATTTATGCAGCGGTTAATAATTTCTAGGAATAACATCAATACATAGTGGTGGAGTCATCAAGTATGCTAAATCATGTCAATGTTAAAATTTTGTTTGATTCTGGTATTACAGATATTTTCATTTCACCTTGTGCATTAGAAATGTGTGGGTTGGCAGCCTACGAGCATGATGATTTTAAACAAGTCGAGATTGCTTCAAGGGAAAAACAAGAGGTAGGACCTAGCATCGATAATTGTCTAGTATACCTGGGAGTGTGTACTACTAGGTCGAAGGTGTACGTCACTTCTCTAGGGACATATCACCTAATCATTGGAATGGACTAATTAGAAGCCCATCGAGCTATGGTAGATTATTTCGAAAAAAGGGTGCTTTGTGTTGACGATGAAGGAAGGTCAGTAGATATTGACAGTGTATGGAGGAAGGTGTCTCTACACTTTATCTCAACCATGAAGGTTAAACGTTGCATGAGGCAATTTTGTTGATTATATGTAGTGGAAGAAGTCAATGAAGGGAAAGGAACCTCCATGGATCAGTATCTAGTATTTTCGTAGTTTAAGGATGCTTTTCTGAAATAGTTGTCGGGGTTACCTCCTGAGAGGGAGCTTGATTTTACCATTGAGCTAAAACCCAGTGCGGAGCCAATTTCCAAGGCACTGTATAGGATAATGGCACTGGAACTTTGTGATTTGCATATGCAGTTGAAGGAACTATTTGACTTAGGGATAATAAGGCATAGTGTCTCACCTTGGGGTGGACTAGTAGTTTTTGTCAAGAAGAAGGATGGTTCCTTATGAATTTGTATAGATTATAGGGACTTGAACCATGCTACAGTGAAAAATAGGTACCCAATGCCATAGATAGATGACCTCTTTGATCAGATGAAAAGAGTAGTATTTTTTTCAAAAAATAATATGCGATCAGGGTATCACTAGTTAAGGATTAAGGAAGGTGATATTCCTAAAACTGCCTTTTGAAATCAGTTTCAGCATTATGAGTTCATTGTAGTACCTTTTGGTTTGACCAATGCACCAATAGTATTCATGAGCCTCATGAATGTTGTATTCTGAAAATCATTAGACCACTTTGTACAGGTCTTTCTGGATGATATCCTCATTTATTCCAAGAACGGAAGCGAACATGAGGAACACTTGTGGGTGGTGTTGTCATTCCTTAAAGAGAACAAATTGTATGGCAAGTTGTTTAAGTTTTCTTTCTTCTAGAAAGAGATTCACTATTTAGATCATATCATTTCCAGTGAAGGAATCTTTGTGGACCTAGAAAAGGTGAAGGCCATTATGGAATGGCCAGTGCCAAAAAATGTTCATGATGTGAGAAGCTTCATGGGGCTAGTTGTTTATTATCAGAGGTTTGTGGAGGGGTTCTCTAAGATAGTGAAACCCATAACCACCTTGCAGCACAAAGGGGTCAGGTATGAATGGACATAAGAATGATATATTGCATTAATCGAGCTTAAGAGGTTACTAACTAGTGCACCAATTCTACGAGTGTCGAATATGGAAAAATAATTCACAGTTTGCATAGATGCCTCAAAGAAAGGATTGGGGGTTGTGCTAATGAAAGATGGGGGAGTGATAGCATATGTGTCAAGAAATTTGAAGCAACATGAGGAGCTTTAAGCTACTCATGATTTAGAATTGGCAGCTATAATGCTAGCTCTGAAACTATAGAGGCTTTATCTAGTGGGGCGAAGCTTTGAGCTCAAAATAGACCATGAAATCTTAAAGCATCTCTTCACTCAAAGGGATCTCAATGCCAGACATAGGCGATGGAGTGAGTTTATGAGTGAGTATGATTTTGGAATTTTGTATATCAAGGGAAAGGAGAATGTGGTCGTGGATGCCCTGAGAAGGAGACCACGTGTCTTCTCCTTGGTAACCTTAAAAGTTAATCTGAGGGAGCGAGTGTTGGGGAAAATTCTTGGAGATAGTTGGTATTTAAAGTTTACTTTAACCCTCCAGATTGGGAGGCAGTTAGAACCCAGGTATGAAGGATATAGTCTTGAAGAAGATGGATTGTTAAGATATCAGGGAAGGATGTACATCCCTGAAGGTGGGGATATTCGAAGCATTATACTCAAGGAATCCCATAGATAACTTTATTGTGCACATCCGGGTGTGAATAAAATGTATGCAGACATGAAGAATCTTTTCTTCTAGGTAGGCATGAAGCATGATGTAGTCCATTTCGTCGCCAAGTGCCTAAAGTGTCAACAAGTGAAGGATGACCACCACCACCCAATAGGTCTCCTACAATTGCATGATGTTCCTCTGTACAAGTGGGAAGTCATTTCTATGGATTTTTTTGTGGGATTGCCACTCACATCGCACAGACACAATGTTATTCTTGTGATAGTTGATAAGTTGACCAAGAGTGCTCATTTTATTCTGGTTAGAGACACTTATGATTTCATTGATATGGCATGCGTGTTTATAAGTGAGGCCATCTATCTGCATGGGTTACTCGAGAAAATCATTTTAGATAGGGACTCTCGATTCACATAAAGGTTTTGGACAAGTTTGCAATTAGCATTGGGAACTCAATTGAACTTAAGCACAATGTATCATCCCAAAATATCCCAAAATAGATGGGAAAACTAAGAGAGTAAATCAAGTTATGGAAGACATGATTAGTATGTATGTTATGTATAATCAAATCCATTGGGAGAAGTACCTAACTTTGGTAGAGTTCGCCTACAATAACATTTTTCATAGATCCATTGGAATGCAACCCTATGAAGCTCTGTATGGAAGTCCATGCAGGACACCGATGAGTTGGGAAAGGTTAGAAGACCGAGTGACAGTTGGGCCATAATTGATTCAAAAGATGGAGGAACAAGTGATTCAAATTAGGCA
Organism: Picea engelmannii; assembly: GCA_009831015.1. Classification (NCBI taxonomy): domain Eukaryota; kingdom Viridiplantae; phylum Streptophyta; class Pinopsida; order Pinales; family Pinaceae; genus Picea; species Picea engelmannii. Next base: position 14,703 of record ML812820.1, read on the forward strand.
ACGACTAAAGGAAGCACATGATAGACAGAAAAATTATGTTGATGCACATAGGAATCACTGAAGTTGTAAAGTGGGAGATCAAGTTTTCATTTGTATCAGGCCTAATAATAGTACCGTTTGGTTCGGGAAGGGGACAAAATTGTCGCCTCGATTTATAGGACCGTTCAAAATCCAAGAGAGAATTTGACATGTTGCATATTGTCTCATACTGCCACCCCACTTGCATAAAACTCATAATGTTTTTCATGTATCTATTATATGTCATTATGTTGCTGATGAATCTCATAAACTAAATTGGAAGGAATTGCAGGTATCGGACGCGGGAACCCTCATGGTTGAACTGTTATGTGTGTTGGATCATAGGATCCGACAGCTCAGGAATCGTCTAGTAGACCAAGTTAAGGTCCAATGGGACAAGTATAGCCAAGGATATGCTACTTGGGAGGATGCAAAGACCTTATGATGAGATCATCCCTCCCTTTTTTTACCACCTCGGGAATATGTTTCCCGAAGGTTGGGTGTATGTAATGCCACCTTTTGACTTAGATAGCTAGAATTACTTAAGGCCTAATCACCTTTTATTTTCTATTAACTGTGAAACTATTAATGATACACTTGAAATTTTAAGACATGTGGACCTATGTGAATGTCAATTCTATGAATGTTTATTGTTATTTGAATTATGATGGATATTATGCAATCTATTTCTAACTTGAAATTTTTGACATTTAAAGTTGTTGGTACGTGGATATCGAATTGAGGATATGATTAAATCTGTTTACATGATAATAATGCATGGATATGTATGTGTTTGTGTTATAAACTAATCTGCAAGCAATGGACTATGAAACAACCAAATGATAATGATAATAAAAGGTTGATGTCGTGAACATCGACCGAGAAACGGTATGCTATGAATCTTTGTATGTGAAATTTTGTTGGTTCAAATGAATTGCTATGATATGTGGACAAGTGCAGGTTTTTCAAGTGGCAAGACTTCCTGAAACTGAATATATGATGAAAAAATTCCTAGGAACACAATGCCATTGTATGGTCCATGGTAGGGTGTTGACCCTAGTTCTATTAGGAGGGGTGGAGGCGTTTCTGATCAGGGGATCAAATTTTGCTCAAAAATTCAAAGTGCTCGAAATCAATTCAAACTGGACGAGAGCGTAGGCCTCATCGTTGCAAACCCAACGCAACTTGTTTCGTCTCAAACGGACGTCAAGAGAGAGAGATATAGCGATCTGTTCATTAAGTCAAACAGGCAAAAATTTTGATGCTGACTGTACAATCCATATAGTCTATACAATCCAACATGGCAGAGCCGTATGACCGTATGTGTGGTGATGTGGAAGTTTATTATTGGATGACAGGTGGTCGAATGGGAAGATGACACATGGTACTATTCGAGCGAATGGTTGGATGCCACATGGCCCAATCAGGGGCTGCCACGTGGCACCCCAGTAGTGGTTATTATTGTTGTTTGTTAAAATTTATGGAGTCCGTGGGGTTCAACCCTCGGACCTCCCAAATGCAAAAACACTTCCACAAACTCCAATAATCAATTGGGCTACCACTTATGCCTTGATATATATATGTTTTGGATTAAATTTAAAGTCGCTTGTTGGTATAGTTTTGGGCCGCGACCGGGTCGGGCCTAGAACAGCCCTTGGTCACGCGCTTTTCATATATATGTGACCACAGGTATATGTATGTATTGGTGAGCTCATTTTGTAATATGGTTCCAATGGTTATGGACGGAGCCCCATTTAATTAAGCGTGCGGTTCTATGACCCATACGCCCAGGTGTTAGGCGGTTAGGGGTTGGCGCTCCCTTAACCATCCTACAGTTTGCACCGTTGGAGTGGTTGTGCCCGGTGCTAGGTTTTCACGCCTTATATTGTGTGTGAGCCAGGTTCAAACAACAAGGGTGCAATTTGTAGATGTAGAGACAGCAAGCTTGAAGAGGGAGACTTCCAGGAGGCCTAACTTCATCATTTTTCGACCGATTGAGGTGCCGAAAGAGCCCAGACAGGGGTTTTTGGATGCTCTGAAGCCACTGGAGAAGTCGGTTTGTCAGTTTGAGCATTGTAAGACATGTTTTTGAGCACTTTTGAGCAATTAATAATAATGATCCATTGGAAGCTGGACCAAGAGATGTAGCCCAAGAGAGGGGTGAACTCCTTTATCAATTGTTGTGCTTATGTGCTTATGTTCATTGATTATGTTGTTGTCTATGTGTATTTTTCATAAGGAATCCCTTAATTTATGTGTTGCAAACTGATCCTTTTTCTTTAAACACATAACATTTAAATTGCAAATAATTTCAAGTATTTCAAGTCTTCTTCAATTTTAGATCAAGTTGGTATCAGAGCACTGGTTTTTGAAGACTTGATTGTTTGCAAGTTTTGTTTCTGATGCTCACAAGGTTGAAACTCACAAGAGGAGAAGGTCAACTCGTGGAGCCAAGTTCTCATCCGACAAGGAGGAAGCATATTCATTCACTGCAAGTTTCAGGGAGACATTCACCAAGCATGGCTCATGCAGAAAGTCATGAACGTGTTCCTACGGAAGATGAAGATCTCAGAAAGGTTGTCATGGAGATGAGAGAGATGATGAATATCTTGATGGAAAGGAACATATTGTCGCAGGGTGAAGGCTCCAACCCTCCAATGCATAAGGGAGGCAGTGGTGACAAAACTCCGGACGGAAATGGAGGGAATGCTGCTTCTCCACCACCCTCTCCTCCTCCATCATCATCATCTTCTTCTTCTTCTTCTTCTACCAGTTAGAGACCTCTTTCAGATTCTCCAAATGGGCATGGTAAAACTCCTTCGCAAATTCCTTCATTAAAGCTTGATATAAAATTTGACTTGCCAATATACAATGGAGAAGTTAATGCTGAGAAGTTAGATAATTGGATACGTCAAATTGAAGTATATTGTAGAATACAGAAAATTCAAAATGAAAAACCAAAATTCATCTTGCTTCGTTAAGATTGGATAGTGCAACACTTATATGGTGGGAATCCAAGACTCAGGAGGAAATGAAAAAGCATGGTAAAATTTTGCTTTCTTGGAATGATTTCATTATCGCAATTAAAAAACAATTTTATCCATTGGC
>ML812820.1:20395-37501 GCA_009831015.1 Picea engelmannii
AGTTATGTGGAGCAATATGCTTTAGATACTGACTTTAAGGAAGTGTATGAAACTTTGTGCCACTCTAACCATGTTGAAGAATTGGATTATCATGTGCATAATAATCTCTTGTATCATCTTGGCAAGTTGTGTATTCCACAGTGGGAAAGAATCAACATTATAAGGGAAGCGCATTCTTCTCTTATTGCTGGCCATTTTGGTGTAGGCAAGACAGTGGCTAATTTGCAAAGATACTGCTACTGGCCTAAAATGAATGAAAGTGTTTCGCAATATGTTCGAGGATGTTCGTTGTGTGCTACAAGTAAACCTAGCAATCGAAAGTTGGGTTTGTACACTCCACTTCCAGTTCCTTCTCGACCTTGGGAAATTGTTTCCATGGATTTTGTAAGTGGTTTACCTATTTCGAGACGTGGTCATGATTATATTTATGTTGTGGTTGATCATTTTAGAAAGATGTGTATTTTGATGCCTTGTACTAAGCAGGTAACAGCAGAACAAACGACACAGTTGTTTTTTCAAAATGTTTGGGTGCATTTTGGATTGCCTAAGTCCATTATTTCTGATCGGGATTCTCGATTTGTTGGAAGTTTTTGGTCAAGTTTATGGGCATTCATGGACACTAAACTTAAAAAGAGCATAGCTTTTCATCCGCAAACAGATGGTCAGACAGAGGTGGTAAATTGTACAGTGGTGCATCTTCTTCGTGCTTATTACAGCAAGCATCCTAAAGTTTGGGATGAACATTTACATTACATTCAGCATGCGTACAATCGAGCTAAGCACTCTTCGACGCAAACGTCGCCATTTGAAGCATGTTTTGTCTATTTTCCCAAGTCACCTTTAGATGTTATCTTTGGGAAAGATATTGCTGTCGATGGTCAATATGACATTGATAGGGCAGAGAAGTTCATTGAACAAATTCAGTCGATACATCAAGTGGTGCAAGAGCAGTTGGAAAAGAGTCAAGTCAAGTACAAAGCGAGACATGACAAGCATCGTGTTGATCACAGTTTCCAAGTTGGAGATGAAGTTTGGCTTTACATCAGTAAAGAGAGGCTTAAAGGGGAAGGTAAAAAGTTGAAACCAATTCGATATGGTCCTTTCAAGATTATCGACAAGATTGGTAACAATGCCTTTCGTTTAGATTTTCCTCCTTATATGTAGATGTATGCAGTTGTTAATGTTGAGAATTTGAAGTTGTATGAGCCTCCATTGATTGATGATCAAGGCGAGCATGTTCAGATTCCTTCCATAGATTATTTTTCTCCAGAGTATCTAACAGAACTGCAGGAAGACGCCATCCTTGACAGGAGAATGTGAACTTCAAAACGAGGAAATGTGGAGTATCTTCGAGTTGGTCTTAAAGGGACGAATCCAAGCAAGGCCAAGTGGATTGAGGTTGGAAGGGTGAGGGAACTATACCCTCATCTTTGCATAGACTGAAAATAGTCTTTTGGAGGTCCAAAATCTTTCCATTGGGGAGGTGTGATCAGGGGATCAAATTTTGCTCAAAAATTCAAAGTGCTTGGAATCGCTTCAAATTGGACAAGAGCATAGGCCTCGTCGTTGCGAAGCCAACGCAACTCGTTTTGTCTCAAATGGACGTCGAGAGAGAGAGATATAGTGATCTGTTCATTAAGTCAAACAAGAAAAAAAATTGATGCTGACTGTACAGTCCGTACAGTCCAACATGGTAGAGTCGTACAACCATACATGTGGTGACATGGCAGTTTATTATTGGATGACAGGTGGTCAAATGGGAAGATGACATGTGGCACTATTCGAGCGAATGGTTGGATGCCATGTGGCCCAGTCAGAGGCTACCACGTGGCACCCCGGTAGTGGTTATTATTGTTGTTTGTTAAAATGTATGGAGTTCGTGGGGTTCGACCCCCGGACCTCCCCAACGCACAAACACTTCCACAAACTCCAATAACCAATCAGGCTACCACTTATGCCTTGATATATATATGTTTTGGATTAAATTTAAAGTCGCTTGTTGGTATAGTTTTGGGCCGCGACCGGGTCGGGCCTAGCCCATCCCTTGGTCACGCGCTTTTCATATATATGTGACCATGGGTATATGTATGTATTGGCACGCGCGTTTTGTAATATGGTTCCAACGGTTGTAATATGGTTCCAACGGTTATGGATGGAGCCCCATTTAATTAAGCACGTGGTTCTATGACCCATATGCCCAGGTGCTAGGCGGTTAGGGGCTGGCACGCCCTTAACCATCCTACAGTTTGCACCATTGGCGTGGTTGCACCCGGTGCTGGGTTTTCACGCCTTATATTACGTGTGAGCCAGGTTCAAACAACAAGGGTGCAATCTGTAGATGCAAAGACAACAAGCTTGAAGAGGGAGACTTCCAGGAGGCCTATCTTCTTTGTTTTTCGACCAATTGAGGTGCCGAAAGAGCCTAGACATGGGTTTTTGGACGCTCTGAAGCCATTGGAGCAGTCAGTTTTTCAGTTTGATCATTGTAAGACATGTTTTTGAGCACTTTTGAGCAATTAATAGTAATGATCCATTGGAAGCTGGACGAGGAGATGTAGCCCAAGAGAGGGGTGAACTCCTTTATCAATTGTTGTGCTTATGTGCTTATGTTCATTGATTATGTTGTTGTCTATGCGTATTTTGCATAAGGAATCCCTTAATTTATGTGTTGCACACTGGTCCTTTTTCTTTAAACACATAACATTTAAATTGCAAATAATTTTAAGTATTTCAAGTCTTCTTCAATTTTAGATCAGTTTCCCACTGTGTATCCTCTGAAACCTGGAGTCATGGGAGGAATATGTTATCTCACCCTCCCCTAGATGTGTGATGATGATTGTTAGCTGCCTATTGGGGAAGCTTGGTCAAGAAAGTTGACACTTTCACGTACGAGTTCTATCTGGAGTTATGTCAATATAGTTGATGCTCCAAGATAGTCCAACAGAGGAAGGATAAGGGTGGAAGATGGAAGTAGGTTAGGGAGGAAGGATGACTAGAAGTAGTTGAGAGTGTGTGGAGTTTTCACCTTATAGAAAAATTTCTTGATTTCCTCTTTTTGAAAAAAATATATATAAGTATATTTATATTTGCTTAACTGAACTACAATTATCTAAGTGAATGTTTCTTATGCTAAATTATTATAATTGAGGGATTTTGTGAACATTTTAAATGGTTTACTATATTTTATAAAATGAATGGTCTTGTTGATAGGATTAGACACATATAAGAATTACTTTAGGTGTGATAAGTATTGTCGTTAGTACATGTGCAAGTCATGTATGTGTTAGCTATGCATGCATTCCTTGCACATGTACACTAATTTGTATAAGTGTTTTAAATTGATGATGTTGTTTATATGATATGGATGTATGAATCATGTATATTTACCCTTGTATTGTAAATTACTCTAACTTTGGGACGAAGTTTCTTGAAGGGTGGGTGTATGTAATATCCCAATTGATTATTTGTTGATCATAGTTGTTATTTTAATTAATTATTAAAATAAATACAATGAAATATGGTAGGTGAGGGAATTAATGAGGGGACAAGGTAGTTGGGGAATTGAAGGAGGGGGAGATATTTGAGAGAGGAGGATAAGGAAGAGGGGAGAGGACTAGGAGAGGTGTCTTCTTCTCTTTGGGGGGGAATTATGGAAGAGGGGGAAAGGAAGGAGGAGGGAATTGGAAGAAATGATTGTTTTGGGGAAATTTTATAGGGGCATTGTTGTTGTTGGGAACTTTGGGCTCGAGGGCCAGGAAACCGCAAGGATTATAGGAGCTAGGGAGCCGAAGAGGTTGTTCCTAGTTGGTTGGGAGGTAAATATTCAGTTTTAGGTAAGCATTCAAGAAATCATTCAGGCAAACACTTCAGCAAGCAATTTAAGCAGGACGACCTTCTTCTTCAAGAGGTAAATTCTGAAATTATTATTTTATACTAAATTCAAGAAGTTTCAAGTTATAACAGTTATAGATATACTATGTGATGTCTCAGATTTTGTTCTTAAATCTTGCAACAAGAATGGAAGAAATCCCCTATCATGGTTAAACATAAATATTGATTTACTCTAGTTTTAAAACCATTATGGTTGTTACAATCAAGAATCTCACTTTACCTTATATTTAGCATTTGATATTTATCAATAAAAGTTCATAATATTCAAATCATTTAATGCAATGTGTCCAATGCTAAAATAAATAAAATTGCACATTTTCCATGTTGTTGTCCTAGGTTACACATTATCCATTTTGTTTAGAAACATATGAAAAATAAAAGACACAATAACATATACCCATTCTATATATATATATATATATATATATATATATATATATATATATATATATATATATAAAACCATGTTTATCACCAATATATTATGACAAAACATTAACAACACAAGAACTAAAAGATATAGTAATATAAACTTAAAGAAATAAATCATAACATGCCATCACTAATATATTATGACAAAAACATAAACAACACAATAGAACAAAAAGACATAATAACATGTAAATTCAATCATAACCATGAATGAAGAAGTATATCAGATTGTGTCCATCATCAATATATTATGAAAAAAAAGAAAGTAATATGTGTGTTAAATCACCATAATATAAACTTAAAGAAATAAATCATAACATGTCCATTACTAATATATTATGACAAAAACATGAACAACACAATAGGAAAAAAAAGACATAATAACATGTAAATTCAATCATAACCATGAATGAATAAGTATATCAGATTATGTCCATCATCAATATATTATGGGAAAAAAATAAAGTAATATGTGTGTTAAATCACCACCATGAAAGAAAATAATTTTTTTTACAAGATCCATTATCAATATTATGACACAAATATGATAAATAAATATATAAATGTCTATTTTCAATACGTTATAACAAAAAAATACAATAGTTGAAATCAAAACATCGCATATCCATCATTCATTACATTTTTTTATTTTTTACACTTATCATAACTAGTTACAAAAGTAGTAAGAAAATATCCATATATGAGCTATTAAAAGGAATCAACTAATCCAACTTTCCTAACAATTTGAAAAAATAAACCTTGTTCAAACTTCATTAATGATGCAACAATATCAAGATTGGTGTGATAATTAGTTTTCATTATCATTAATCATGAATAATCTAACCAACATAATAAATTTTTATTTCTTTTTTGTCATGGGTTGGCTAGGATCCCTAACCCTACCACCTCTAACATGAGATCCTCTAGCTCTAAGATTCCAAAAAATCCTTGTAATAAACCAAGGTAAAGTCAAAAGTTCAAAAGTACTTACTTAACATAATTACCTTGTCATCGATGTCAAACAACACTAGTTACATGTTGTTGGTGTTTCCATGCCAAATTAATAACCATTATTTCATTGTTTGAAGCCATTGATAACAAAATAGAACTATACTTTTATTTGTCACTCTAAAGAAAGACCCCAACCAAACATATGTCATTCTTATGCCTTTACCATGTCAAATGTTTCATTATACTTCAAAGCATATATACAACAAATCTCCCTAGATATGAATTTTAGCAATCTAATAATCAAAATTCAAGGCATGAATGATGGGATTAACTCAGAAGAAAGCATGGAATTGTATTCAAGTAGACATCAATGGTCATTTGGTCATAAATCTTCATTTAGTAGAGAATCAAACTCGCAAAAGAAACAAATCATGAACCAACACTCTAGCAATTTATGATTGAAATTTTAGGTAGGTCATCAAAAGCAAGTAGAAATGGAGTAAGTTAATAAGTGGACAATCTTAATTTTTATGATGAGTTCATTTTTTCCATCTAGGTAAAGTTTTCACCTTGATCAACTCACTTTTTCTTCTTAAAATGGACCCAAATCTCTAAAAAGAAATGTGTTATGGTCAAAGTTGCAACTAATAACATGAAACTATAACTTCCAACAAAATTCCTACCAGATTTGGGGAAAATTTCCCACCATAGTAAATTGAATGTGTGTTATAACCCTAAATTTCTCTACACATGCATACATGACCTTGGCCCTCTTACTTGCATTTTTTTCCAAAGCACTATTGAGTTGCTCTTCTTACAAAACCAATTTTTAGAAGACGTACATGCCCTACACCATTACTGCCCACGTACATATGCTTGTTGCACCACTACAACTCGCGTACATACACACGATGCACCATTACAACTCGCGTATACTTGCAAAAGTTGCAAAAAATAAAAAGTTGCAAGGAATTCGTTGAAATTGACATGTTATTGGTAGTTTCCCAACTAATCCACCTTCTATAGCCCATCACCCAACCGAATAACCATAATTTTGTCATATAAAAGGAGGTGTTGGGGTCTCATTTCACATCTAAGCATAAGAACAGTGAAACTCTGTCTGATTTCACTTCCCCTCCTTGCCCAAGATATCATTGCCTTTTGTGAGAATTTTCCTCAACATTCTCCCATTAGCCCCTTCTTCTTCCATTTAACCCATTCACTTCCCAAGAAGAGATCAGAAGGTTGAGAGGAGAATTTCATACAAGGTGCACTTGGAGCTTGGTGAAGAGGAGCCTGGACCAAGTTCACGGAACGGTGGCCAACTTAGATTGTAAAGGTATAATCTTCGTGTTATTAATAAAAGAATTACATTTTCCTGTCCCAAATGATGGTGTCTTGAATACTTTTATTGGTTTATGCTTGACGTTCTAACATCTAACCCTAACTTATATATGGAATAGCATGTTTGTAGCTTTTTTTTTGTCAATCTTTGGATGCAAGTCATCCTTGGGAGGAGGCATGCAGTCAGCGGAACTTCCAAGCACGAGGAGGTCATCACCAGAAGTGGGATTAGAGGTATAGTTACCCGATCTCCTTTTCCTTGCTTTCTTCATATGAGTTTTGGTATGTTTGGGGTAGTATAGAGAATTAATTGACTTTTAGATGGTTAATCGATCTGCCTACATTTTGAACCCTGTTGTAGTCATAGGGGGGGTTTTCTCGCTAGCAGAACTGGTGACCATACTAGGTTTTCGGTTTGTTTGATTGGTTTGTTTGACTTTCATGTTTATGTCGAGTTTTCTGAGTTTTTTAAGGGACCTTGGTCACCTTCAAGTGCTATATCGGTTGTCCCTGCCCTGTAATTATGTCTGATCTTTTCTTTTTTGGAAACATACAAAGGTGTGTGTGCCTTGTCTTGGGTCAAATCGCGTACATACGCGCTCTACTCAATAAATAGCCTGCGTACATACGCAGACTACTAATGCAACAGCCTGCATCTCTATTTCAAGATTTTTTTTGAAAAAGAGGGAGTTGGTCACTTTCCTGATTGAAGTTCACACTTCTTAAGGTTTTCTTGGATCAATCCAGAGTCTCTCTTTACAACCATAGATTGGGTTTAGATTTCAGTTTACTTGTCATCTTGATTTTCTTGTGTTTACTTTTGAAAGGGTTTTAAGCAAGCTTGTGAATTGTAGATCTGCCTTCTTGGTTTCTTCAGTGATTCCATGTGATCCGTAGTGGGATAGGAATTTGTTTCAGTCTTGTTTTATTGTTCTTTTTACCCCTTTCACTTTCTTTGAAAAAAGAGAAAAAAGATTTATTTCATTTTTTATATTTGAAGCAATTTCAAAAAAAAAAAAGATTTTCTTTCAGTTTGGTAAAAGTAGTTAGAGTTGGTTATTGCTAAAAATGAAAAAGAGTATGTTTTTTAAGTTCTTTATTGATTGCCTGAAACATAAGTAGCTTGTACTCAAGTGAAAATACGTTTTAGGTTTTCCTTTCAAGATCTTGAAAAAGTTAGTTAAAGAAAGGTTGGTTACAAAGAGTTAGTTGTAAAACTTTGCTTTTGATTAGAAGTAATTTTGCTTTCAAGTTTCGTATTGTTCTCCTATTTTTCGTCTTTTATAACATCACTAGTTTCACTGCCATATCCCTTGAGTAAATCAAGCCATTAAAAAGAACACTAAATCTAAAATTAACTAGACTTTTTATGTTTGTAGGGTCAACCAACTAGTTTAGGGTTAGGGCCTTGAATTAGGTTGGAGAGGAAACGCTTCAAGGCCATTAAACAAACACTGGAGTCAGAGTTAGGGAGTGTTAAATTCTAGTGTCGTAAAAGTTATCTAGGACCCCCCTCTAACACAGGGTCTAAACACGAGGTCACGTGAAGAAAGGTAGCGAAGATAACCCCTCCAAAGCTAGACTAAATGTAGTAGGGAACACATATTGAGGATCTGTCGTGGGAGTACTACCGACTGCATTTTCCTATGGAGCTTCATGAACCTCAAATCCATTCGATATCCTTTGTTGTATTTCGGACCACTTTCTTTTGATACCCTTGATAGGTTTCATACTTGTTATCCTGCTCATTGCGATCCGCCCGACTGTTGATTGTACCCACCTGGTAACTGAGTGCGAGTTGGCAACTTAGTTGCCCATATTCTAGGGACTTACATGGGTGACTACGGGGGTATACCGCAATACCTAGGGCATATGTTGGGTCACACTTCACAAAGTATACCCAGAGGTTTATTTCGTGTTCAAGTTGCACTTGCACCGGTTAGTTGCTCTAGTGTTGGTTGGCGCAACTGTTCTTCCTACTAGATAGTTGTTTGCTTGATTTGTCTTATAGGAATTTTTCTAGTGTGTGCTTGGTTTTTAAATGCTAGTTAAGACTTACTGTGTTGATTGTTATTTTCAAAAAGTGGAATATCAAGAGCTCCATCGGTCGTGAAGGATTCAGGTCTTGTCATTGGTTGCATTAGAGCCACCTCCACCACCATTACATCGAAGACTTGACCAACATGGGTTGTTAGAAGCGACCGAGCCATAGGAAACTATGCCTAAGCCTGTTCTGCAAGGAGATTATTTGACTATGGAGGAACCTATTATTTCTGACCTTGGGGCAGAAGCTCTCAGGCAAGCCAACCCTCCAATTACTGACTTGTCGGCACTGATCTTAGTACAAGTCTTCCCTTTTAAAGAGAAACCTTCTGAACGCCAATTAGTATTATAAGCAGTCATGGAAGCAAATGTTGCTACTTCATCCGAGAGTCCTCATACTCCCATTTCAGCTACTACCATGGGGGGTATTTTTCCTCCTAACCCACCTTTGCCAGTCTAGAACATAGTGGTCTCAACTCCCTCTACCTCGGGCAACGGTCTGATACCATCATCAAAAGAGACCACTACTTCCTTTACGCAGAGTGTGACAAGCCCACCATTCTCATATGGGATGCTCGTCTTCAATTCAAAATTGGTCCTTACCTACTCCACCTTATAGACCATGGGCCTAGGGGCAGGGAGCTCAAACTCTCTCGTGCAAGGGTCTACCGGGGGCACTTCAGTCCCCTTTAATTCTATCCCTTACGGTGAGGGCCATATACCTCCTCTGTCCCACTCACTTGGTGGTGCTTTCCAACAACCCATCGGGCTGAATGCTAATTACATCTTGTTTGGAGCAGGTATTTTAGGACCGTCGACTTACACTATGTTGATGGGATCCATGTTTTATTTTTGTTCGGTGCATTTGGGACCAATGTTTTTTCTTTGGTTGTCGTCTCAACTGGGGGCAACCCCAATTTTGGGAAATAAAACCCTATGCATGGTACTATTCCTACACAGGGGGAAAGTACATAAGTTTTCTCCTCTCAGGGGCTTTGGAATCCTTGGCAGGGATTGGTTCCCTCGCAAGGGATGTCAGTCGAGGGAAACCCCTTCCATGGTTAATGGAACCTCAGGCATGTTTTAGTACCTATGCTCGTCAGATCGGTTGGGGTCATCCCCTTTCAAAATCCTTGGAACACAATGCAGGGAGAAATCCCCGCCCAAGCCATGTCGTCCAATTACGGGATTCAGTTGATGATATCCCAGCAAACATAGTTTCCATATGTTGTTCAAGAACATGGTTTCTACCAGAACCCTAGCCAGCAATCCAACTTTTCCTGGAAACCTAGTGCTAGTCAAAAGCCAGGTCCCCTTTTTCCTGTACATAGTACTCAACCTAAACTATCGTTTCTAGCAATGCTACATCTACCAGACTTGTCAAGGTTACTCAATGACCCAATTTTTCATGATTCGTGTTTTCCCTCCATGCTGACTAAGTTGCCCTCAGATATTCCAAAATTCAAAGGAAGCCTGGTGAAGACCCAGGTGATCATGTGACAAGCTTCCACTTATAGTGCTCGTCAAACTCACTGTGAGATGACTCCATTCAGTTGTGCCTTTTTCAACACACTCTTATTGGCGGTGTCATGAAATGGTATATTGAGCTCGATTGCTCGAGGTATTCTTACTTTAACGACTTGGCGATGGTCTTCCTAAACCATTTCCAGTTACCCATGAGATACGATGCTGACATTGAATTGATGGCCAACTTTTAGTAGACTAAGGTCAAACATATCTCCGACCACATCAGAGAATGGCAGCATTGTAAGAGCTTGATTAAGGTGCAAGTCCCACTGGCTTTCTTGCTAGAGTGGTTCCTAAAGTATTTGGTACCCATTGTATCCAAAGATGTAGCAACTTCTGGAGTGTTTTCAGAGGAGGAGGCGATAATGAGAGTGCAAGAGCTTGAAATGATTTACTCTTAGTCTGACATGCTCTATGAGATCTTTCCAGATGTTCCACGCTCCATCGTCGACAAGGCCAAACAAAAGTTTGGACCCCATGTCGATGGTATTGTGGACTCAGCACAAGGAAATTCCATGGATCTGTTGTCAAATAAATTGCAACAATTGTTGATACGACAGACTACGGCCAGCCATACCTCTGGTTCAGTTGTTCCCCCTACCCAAACGTCAGACATACACAGTGTGCAGTCGATGAACCCAAAGGCCAACTAGTAGCCTGAAGGAAAGAAGAAACAATGGAACAAGAAGGGTAAAGGGGACAAAAAGGCTAATAACAATGTTGGTGGGGGGGAAACAGAGAAGAGAAATTCAAAGTATATGTGTAACCTTTGCACGGAGGACCACCCGACTCACCTGTGCCCTTGACTTGCAGAAGCTCAGAATTTATTGGCACAACGACAACCTATTGTGCTGATGAACCCATTTCCACATGGGCAAAACATGGTTTAAGCTTCAACATCCTCGAGCGTGGAAGGGGGCAATCAGGGACTCCCTGTGTCTACTGGTAATAACCCGACCACAAATATCTACATGTTGAAAGGAAACGCTCATATAGCTACCAGGTCCCAAGATTACGGAATGATGGAATCTGTCGAAAAGGGCAAAGAATCCACAAACCCAGCAGTCCCTCTCTAGATTGAGAAGACTATGGGTGAAACAATGACATGCATCCCCAAAGGTGCGTTCAAGAAAGCTTCTCATAATCTGAATGTGAGGGCTGCCCAAAACCACTCTGTTGTGGAAGCTTTGGCACAAAACCCTTGTGTGATGTCTTCTTTGGAAGTCCTCTAGAGCTTCCCTTCGCAAAGAAAATATTCGTTATCCGCCTTGGGATCTGCAAAGACTTGTAACTCGGGAGCAATCATCCTCGATCCAACCAAATTGAAACCTTGTCTTCCTTACCACGTTGCATTTCAAATAGTAGTGGCTTACACCACGAAATATTTTACATGAAATATCTTATGTACGGTAGTTGACGAGGGTGCCTCGACTTGTGTGATATCGTTGGTGTGTTGGAAGGCCATTGGCCAACCCGTTTTGTCTCCGTCGCCTACATTTCTTATGACATTTGATGGTCATTTGTTCAGACCACATGAAATCATTCCTTCCTTCCTTGTGCAGTTAGGAGGAAATACCATATGTGTTGAAGTTGAAGTGGTCGACGCACCTCTCGACTACAACATTTTGTTAATAAGGAGTTATACCTATGCAATGCATGCAGTGGTTGCTACAGTTTTTTGTCTCTTGTTGTTTCCACACGAGGGTCAGATTGTGACCATTGACCAGTTTTCTTTCTCCCGTCCCGACCCTTCATCGGGGGAATCCACGATCCCGATGATTGATAATCCTTATCCTGACACCATCAACATAGGGGTTGGTTTGTGTCCATCGTTGATGGGTACTTTCGATTACCTGCCACCTTCTTGCAATGCCAATTTTATATTGGTTGCCCTCGACTAGCCTAGGGCTGAAAATTTTCAAATGTCTTTGTTTCAAATGACTTACTTTCATGATATGTGGACTCTTATTTCCCCATCGACTTCAATGGAAGGGATAGGTCATTCTGGAATGGCCATGCCCTTGTCCATGGCTGAAGTTGCATACAGCATTGTCCAGCAAGCTTCGGTCGACCCCGATCTGACTCCCGCACAGGAGTTAGATCCAGTTCTCGAGCCTATTTGGGCTCAAGGTTCTCTTGCCACTACAGATTCTCTATACCTAGTCTTTCCCTCAAACGAGGTGATTCTTGAGGCATTGACTAGTCCAGAAATACCCTGGTATGATCTCCATCATAGATCTTACTTCCTCCCGGAGTTAAGAAGAATAAAGGCAGGCGAATTTGTTTTGACTATGAATGGAGATAGGTCTCGTCTTATTAATCCTATGGATATGCACACAGTTTACGCCAAGGGTAATATGGCGAGTATCTCTGAAAATACTCCCATAGATATCTCCAAAACCCTTGGCATTGTGGAGAATGTTTTCGTCGAAGTGGACTGCTCCCCCGAGGAGATTCAAATTTATACGAAGTTATTTAAGGAATTCTGCAACATTTTTTCCTGGTTTTACGAGGAAATTCCAAGCATAGACCCAGGAATCATCAAACATGAAATAACAACATATCCTAACGTCAAGTTGATACGACAGAAGCTTCATCTGGTGAAAGAGGTCTTAAAGAAGGGTGCTTTCCATCTGGTTGATTTTGAAGGAAGTGCCTTGGTGGAGCCTGGAAATGGGTTCTACCTTAAGAAGTATTACTCTTAGGTTGGTCGTCTGGGTGACTTCTTGTACATATGTATAGTTCTTTTACAATTTTTTGTCTTTTTGTTTTATGGACGTGTATTTATTTATGTCTTATTTTTCACTGTGGCAGATATCAAGTGAATCAGATGTGTTCTTTGGGTTCACGGACAGCGCTAGCCGACACACTTGGAGGCTTGCTTCCGCATCTTGGGTGATTTTCACACCTGGAGGCCAGCTTCTATATTCCGGAAGTATTTGTATAGGTGATGACATAAACAATGTCATGGAGTACAACACAGTGATAAAGTTGCTTCGTGATGCTTTATCGCATGGCATTTCTCACCTCCGGGTCTACTTAGATGCTCAACTGGTTGTGTCCCAGTTAAATGGAGTTTACCATATTTATGATCCTAATTTGCACCAACGTTTCCTTAGGGTATATCTCTTAGAACATTACTTTGATTACATTATGTATATGCATGTTCCTAGGATATTTAATCATATGACCGATACTCTATCTAATCAAGTATTAGATTGGCATGTTCCACACACATAAAAAGAAGCACACACATACACATGTACATACATTTGTAAAAAATGTGATCCATAAGATGAATAAGATGTAAATATATATATATATATATATATATATATATATATATATCAAAAAGTGTCACGAGTACATAGGTGGGTGAAAACGCCTCAAAAATAAGGTTCGGTATACATCATTGGGCTTATGCCCTCAAAAAATATACAATGGTTCCCTCGGCACATAAAATTCTATCCTATATAAGCTTGATGCCTATTTTCCCTACCATACTAAACGATGGCATTGACTAAATGCTGGAAGAGCTGGACCCAAGTCCGTGGCACCCCCACTACATGAGGTTGCATAGAAGGCGGGACATCCTCGATCTCGGCCATGGGTATTGTACGAGTGAGTGTAGTGAGGTTGCGCTCCACCCATCTCAAAACTCTCTCAGCCTCTCCGGTTGGATGTCCCCCTGCGGATATTGGTCCATCGGCTGTTGTTGGTCCCGCCGCTAGTCGAGGACGTCGCTAAGTCCTCGCAAAGTCTGTAGGGTGCATTGGTCCCACATATGTATATAACAGATACACGAAAGTCAGTACTCTAATATGCACATAAAAATGATATATATAAAAACAATTAAAAATTAAATAAATTTAAAAAACATGTTACCTATCTATCCTCACTCCTCTCTGGGAGGCATGGGCACATCCGGATCCCTGGAAAAGTTGATTCCAGCATAGGGGTAGTCCCTATCGTTGGAATCTGTCGTGCCCACCAGTCAAAAAATGTGTCATCGAAGGCCTCTATGGTCCTCCCTCCCCCCTATCGTGGTAGCAATGTTTCCCATCTACATACTATTGGGAAGGAGGCCACATGCCCTCGTACATTCTCTCTAGGACTCAAGTTGGGCACTCTCGAAGAAGAAGAACAAGCAAAGAATAGTGCCAAACCTAAAGTTTTTATTGTTGCGTAGACAACACTCTGTTATTTGTCTCTTCATGCATGTGAGCATGGTTGTACTACAGTCAAAGATCTGTGCCTCCTGGAACTGAATAACACAATGCATGTGTACCTGAAAAGCCTGGTGAATGGTCATGGATCCAGTAATTTTCCCAATAAGTAACAAGATCACTCTTAGAGACAAACTCATGATCTTATGAATTGGCACCTAAGAACCTACCTTCTCAGTGTCGACCTCACAATACATTTGAATGTATTCCTTGATGTTAGAAGGCCTAGGGGGGGAGGTATGTAGATTGATTGGTTCCCCTCTCCTCGAGAAGCTAGTTAGGAATTATATATCTTCAGTCATTGGAGTCAACGACTGCCCCTCTATCATAAAGACCTCTGCATCTGGATGCCAGTATTCAACCAGGGCGTTCAGTAGCCTGGGATGTGCCCTCATAAACAGACACCAGAAGAATTTACATAGAACACATTGTTTCAATGCAGAAATGGCAACAAGATCCTCTTTGACCAGTTCATCTATGTCCTCATGTTCCCTCTCCCTCCAATGGACATACATCCTGCTCCATGGCAGATAAAAAGGGAGTTAGCTCTTGCATTTTAAATTTATTTTCCAAGATTTTGAGGGTGTACGCAGACTGTTTTGGCCACAGTCATGTATGTACGTGGGCAGAGTGTTTCCTACCCAAGTACATACGTGATTTGTCCTTGGACATCCCGCGTACATGCAATGTCGCTCTTTTTAGGAGAGATTTCCCCCTCAAAAACAAAAAGAAATGTTTAAATGAGGAATTGAACTGCAAGGGGGGTGCATTTGTACTTACTTGGTCAGAGAGGAATTTTGTTTCGTCCATTGAAACTCACAAACTCAACTTATTTAGCAAAGGGGTTTTTTTCTCCTTTTGGTCAATTTTCAAAATGCAATGGTGAAAATGAGTTGTCAGCTTCCATTTGTAGACTTTTTTGGCCATTTTTGCCACTTTTTTTACCCCCTTTGTCATTTTTTCTGGATCAGAAATCATTTGGTTCTAACTCTGAGTTTCTTATCATATGTTAAGATACACTTTTCCTTTTGGTTTGGTAACCTTTTGGGGATCGGTCACTTTTAGTATCCTTTGGTAAAAGTCATTTTTTCCAACTTTTTGCATATAAGTTAGGATTTCACCTCCACTTTCGGCATCTCGTTGTCTTTTTCTCTTTGCCATAGGATCGATCCCATCGAAGTGTGACACGGAACCTTCATTGTTGCTCTAGAAGTGTCGTAATTAGGTGGTAGATCCTACATTTACATGGATGCCCTAGGTAGATCCTTGTTGCATTTTGGTGTCCACGTTGTCTGTAATGACTATAGGCTAGGGAGTACTTGTTAGTCCTATCATTATTACGAGATTGATCCTCATTCGTCTAATGCACCATCATTCTTGGACTCACCCTTGGGACTCCCAAAATGAACATGCTTTGTTGTCTTTAAAGCTCGCTTTAAAATATGAAACCAACATCCGACGAGACTGTATTTATGCTTTTCGATCTTGTCTGGATTAACTGAGAAAAGTATCCCTCTGGAGTCTTCTTTAAGCCCTTTTTATACTCTCTAAACATGAAAATATTGTCGAGCGATCATGTTTCCCTTCACGCTTTGCAAACTCAAATTTGAAGGCACGTTTGTCCAACGGTAGTTTACCCCTTTTCTGGTTTCGATGGTCAATTTTACAAATAAAGGCATGCTCTAGGAACTTCGGTTCACTAGAAGAGTATTCTTAGGCATAAGTTTAACCCTTTTTCGGGCCTGAGGGACAAAATCTTGGAAAAAGGAACATTCTCCTTGGTTTTGGTTTATCACCTTTTTCGGGCCTTGGAGATTACTTACGAAAAAGGAACCCCCACGGAGTCCATAGTTAAGCTCTTTTCAGACTCCCTAAAATTGAAAATATCATTGAGTGACCTTGTTCCTTCACACTCGTTAAATTTGTCCAGAAGAACATCTAATGGCATGAGTTGACCCCTTTTTCCAGCCTATAGATTATAGCGGAAAAAGGTATGCCTCGGGAGATTCGTCTCATCAGGAGAGTTCTCCTTGGTAAATTTTATTCTTTCTTGAGCTAAGGGGACTAAATTCAGAAAAAGGTTGTGAGTCCATAGTTAAGATATTTTTAGACTCCTTAAAATTGAAAATCTTGTCGAGTGATCTTGTCTTTGTCACAGTCGTTAAAATGGTTTTGAATAGATGTATTTTCGATGCAATTTTATCCCTTTTTTTCGAACCGACTAGACTATTTCTGAAAAAGGTACTCCCTGGAGTCTTCTTTTATGTCTTTTTATGTTGAAATAATGTAACTGGGAAGAGCATTCTTATTATTATTGGATTAAATCCCCATTATGGATTAATCATGTCATTATTATTATTATTGTTATTGGATTAATCCCCATTGTGGATTAATCATGTCGGTAATTGTATAAGGACCAAATCCCCTTTTGCAGATTGGTCATCAGACAATTATAAAGGACAGAATAAGAAGTCGGGCCCAACAGTTATTATGGAAGACCCATAATTAATTAAAGGTGGGTTTACCCACCTAGAGTGAGAGGTCGTCCCTGCATCTCTTGGGGAGGACTATCTGTATTGGTTTGAGTTATCTCTTGAACATTGTATAAGCTATTTATGATAAGGAAGTTTTTGCTGGGTTTTCTTCCCCTAGAGGGTTTCCCAGGATAAATGTTGTGTCTCTTGTGAATGTG
>ML812820.1:38836-68810 GCA_009831015.1 Picea engelmannii
TACTTGATAGCATGTGAGAATATAGATGTAAATACTTTGTCTGATATGACTAACACCTCCTCTAGGAGAAACCTCGTGTGTTAGTTCCAGATTGCCATGGAAGAATGCTTGGTCACAACACTATGAGAGTGTTGACCTCATTTGGTATTGTATTCCTTACCTTTAATCTTTGATAAACTATAAGTGATAGCTCTAAAGGAGCTACTGTGATGATTGTTCGTGCTATTGCTTTATATTATCAGAAGGATATTATTCTTGCTTGTTGTTTTGTTGACCTTGCTCCGGGTCACATGAGGAAGCTATAGCGAAGGTTGCAAAAGGCAACGTGCTAAAGGAGAGATCATAAATGAAGCAATCATCAGTGGAAAAGAAGAAGGTGGGTCACTCAGAAGCTGCCATGACCCACGCTATTGAAGAATCCATGTGAACTCCAGAAGATTAGCTCACATCAACTATAAGGCGCTACCATACATATGAAAAGTTGTCACAGGTTTACCAGAACTCAAAGGTGACCATGAAGGCATATGCGATGGATGTGAACAAGGGAAGAATGTCAAGAACCAATTTTCGAAGAGGGACAGCAAGGCAGAAGGAGTCTTATAACTCATTCATTCTGATGTATGTGGCCCAATGACATCATCCTCCATTAATGGGTATGTACATTATGTATCATTCATTAATGACTATTCTCGTAAAAGACCTAGATATATTTAAAGTGTTCAACAAGATCAAGAAATTGAAATCCTTGATAAGAGAACCCTTCTGTAAGGAAGATTAAGATACTCAGGTCAGATAATGGAGGAGAATATACCTCAAAAGAATTCGTGAATATCTGCAAAGATGTTGGGATCAATATCTCCAACAAAACAGTGTAGCTCAATGGAAGAACAGAACCATGCTGGAAGCTGTGAAGATCAAGATCTTCCTATGTGCTTATGGGAAGAAGCAGTAATGACAGCTGTTTATGTGCAGAACTGATTGCCCCATAGTGCACTTGGGATCAAGACACGAGAAGAGATGTTCACCGGAAAGAATCCAGAGGTAAGCCATCTCAAAAATATTTGGCTATCCATTTCTTATTCATATACCTAAAGAAAAGAGAAATAAGTTGGACCCTTCATGAAAGAAGGGAATATTTGTGGGATACTGTGAGGTATCCAAGGCCTTCAGAATCTACATACCTGGTCACTGCCATATTGAGATCAGTAGGGACGTGACCGTTGATGAAGAAGCAACACTTAAGAAATCAAGAAGATGCCAGCTTGAAGAAGTATATGAAGAGGAACCTGTAAATCCCAGGATTGCAGAATCAATGAGGGAGGTTCCCAGAGCTGCAAAACCAGTGAGGGAAGTCGTAACTTCCCCTGATGAGGAACTTCTAGAAGACCATGATATAGTAGAAGTTCAAGAACCTCCTCAAATGACCTTCTCCCATAAAAGAAATCCTGCTTGGGAAAGAGAGCTTATTCAATATGGAAAGAAGTATGGTGTTCTAGAAGGAACCTTGACACGGGTGAAAATACCAAAGCCATTCTCCAATTACACGGATTTGATATGTGATCTCCCATATGAAGAGCCTACCTTCTCTTAAGAAGCCATTCAGATAAAAGAATGGGCAGATGCCATGACAAAGGAATACCAATCCATAATGAAGAACGAAGTATGGGAACTAGTTCCCAAATCGAAGAATAAAGATGGGGTATCCTACAGATGGCTCTTCAAAATAAAACATGGTGTTGATGGAAGTATTGAGAAATATAAATCAAGATTTGTCGCTCGTGGCTTTTCCCAGAAGGAAGGAATCAACTATGAAGATACATTCGCTCCTGTGGCTAGATACACTTCGATCAGAACCATTATAGCTCTTGTTGCTAAGATGAAATGGAAGCTGCACCAGATGGATGTGAAGACATCTTTCCTGAATGGTTTTATCGAAGAGGAAGTGTATATAGAGCAACTCCAAGGATTTGAGGTTGAAGATAGGAAGTCTCATGTCTGTCGATTGAAGAAAGCCTTATACGGATTGAAGCAAGCTCCTAGAGCTTCGTATGGCTGTATAGACAGTTTCTTGATGAGCTTGGGCTTTACCAAGAGTAAAGCAGACTCAAATATCTACTTCAAGATTATGGATAATGAACCAGTAATATTATTACTGTATGTGGATGACCTATTCTTAACTAGAGAAGAAAATCTCATCGTTGAATGTAAACAGAGACTTTTCGCAGAATTTGAAATGAAAGACCTTGGTCTAATGCACTACTTCTTAGGCCTTGAGGTATGGCAGAGTCTAGAGAGAATATTCCTTAACCAAGGGAAGTACACGGTCGAAATCTTAAAGAGATTTGACATGCTAGAATGCAAGTCCATGAATACTCCCATGGAAGCAAAGATGAAGTTGTTGGTCGATACTTCATCAGACTTGATAGATGCCACTCTGTACAGACAGATTATTGGATCGTTGATGTACCTAATGAACACCAGACCAAACATCTGTTTTGCAGTGAACACCTTGAGTTAGTTTCTGGTAGAGCCCAGATGTGTTCATTTAGTGGTTGCAAAACATGTGATGAGGTACCTTAAAGGTACAATGGATTATGGTCTCAGCTATGATGGAGATCATGTCTTCACATTGAGTGGATATACTGATGCAGATTGGGCAGGAAGCGTTGCTGACAGAAAAATCACTTTCGGATGTTGTTTCAGTTTGGGATCAGCTATGATCTTGTGGCAGAGTAGGAAGCAATCCATTATTTCTCTTAGCACAATGGAAGAAAAGTACATTGTCGCATGTTCTGCTAGATGCGAAGCTATATGGATTTGAAAGTTGCTAACAGGCCTATTTGATTTGGAGATGAGAGCAACCGCAATTCTATGTGACAATGAAAGCTGAATTAAAATGATAGAGAATCATGTGTTCCACAACAAGTCGAAGCACATAGAGATCTGCTATCATTTCATCCACGACATGGTACAGAGAGGAGCCTTGAAGCTCCAGTACATTAGCACGAATGAATAGGTTGTTGATGTGTTGACTAAGCCTCTATCTCATGTAAAGTTTGAACACTTTCGAGATAAGCTTGGTATTGTCCAAAAGGACCCTCCCTGAAAGGGGGAGTAGATGTATTCCTTGCTTATGACCTCGCTATTAGATGTAAAGCAAGATGAGTCATGATTTTGACCTCGTTGTTAGACGTAAAGCATGACATTGTGTGATCCGTGCTTCTGACCTCACTGTTAGACGTAAATCAAGATGATTCATGCTTCTAACCTCGCTGTTAGACGTAAAGAAAGATGAGTCATGCTTCTGACCTCGCTGTTAGACGTAAAGCATGACACTGTGTGATCCTTGCTTCTGACCTCGCTGTTAGACGTAAAGCAAGATGAGTCATGCTTCTAACCTCGCTGTTAGACGTAAATTATGACGCCGTGTGATCCTTTCTTTTGACCTCGTTGTTAGACGTAAAGCAAGATGAGTCATGCTTCTGACCTAGTTGTTAGATGTAAGGCATGACGTTGTTGATTCCTTGCTTCTGACCTAGTTGTTAGACATAAAGCAAGATGATTCCTCGCTTCTGACCTCGTTGTTAGACATAAAGCGAGATGTTTATGTGTTCCTTGCTTCTGACCTCGTTGTTAGATGTAAAGAAAGATGAGTCATGATTCTAACCTCGTTGTTAGACGTAAAGCATGACGTTGTGATTCCTCACTTCTGACCTAGTTGTTAGACGTAAAGCGAGATGATGATATTACTTGCTTCTGACCTAGTTGTTAAACATAAAGCAAGATGTGACTGACACTGAGCTACTAGCTTAAACGTTGTGACATTGAGCTAGTGTAGTACTGTGATGTGCCAGCCTAGTGTTGTGATGAGGTATCATTTTTACTGATACATATTTGATGCAGATGATGATAGCATTCTTTTGAGAATGATGATGTTGTTGATGAAGAAAACTTCCAATGACTCGTAAATGTGCTAGCTAATGTTTCAAGATGATATTGACAATATTGTCCTCCAGATGCCACTGATGATGCAGACCTCTCTAGCCTGATGCTGATGAAGAATACTTTTCTTGTTAAGGGGGAGTGTTGAAATAATGTAATTGCAAAGAGAATTCTTATTATTATTGGATTAAATCCCCATTGTGGATTAATCATGTCATTATTATTATTATTGTTATTGGATTAATCCCCATTGTGGATTAATCATGTCGGTAATTGTATAAGGACCAAATCCCCTTTTGTGGATTGGTCATTAGAAAATTATAAAGGGTAGAATAAGAAGTCGGCCCCAACAGTTATTATGGAAGACCCAGAATTAATTAAAGGTGGGTTTACCCACCCGGAGTGAGAGGTCAGCCCTGCCATTTGTGACCTTTCACACATGTCAGTCTTGTATAAATAAGAGGCTAGAGCCTCACTTCAAACACACAACTCACTTGCTCATTATCTTATGAGGCAAGCTGCAATTACCAGTTGGAGAGAGGAGGAGAAGAGTGGTGCATCTCTTGGGGAGGATTATCTGTATTGGTTTGAGTTATCTCTTAAACATTGTATAAGCTATTTATTATAAGGAAGTTTTTGTTGGGTTTTCTTCCCCTAGAGGTTTTCCGAGGATAAATGTTGTGTCTCTTGTGAATGTGTATTTCTCAGTGATCTTGTTCATATTATGCTCTTATCTATTGAAATGCAAAGAACTATAATAATGGCATAAACATTAACATTTTAGACTCTCTAAACGTGAAAAAATCACTGAGCTTACCTTCTCTGGGCTCGTTAAAATTACATTGAAGGGAGTTTCATTCTGTCTTTCTAATCACATTTGCATCTATGCATCTTTGGCCTAATGTAGGCTCCATGTTGCTCTCAACTGAACCTTTGAAGCATGCCTTATACGCAAGCCTTGTATCACTTTTCCTCTACGACTTGACACCTTGACCCGTGGAGGAATTTTCCCTGAGTGTCCTTTTCATGCACATGTCTCCTTGCTCTGAGAATTAGTGTGTTCCTTGCGCTTGGAACTAGTATGCTTTCATGGGACACTCGTTCCTCCTTTTGTAACGTAACATTCTTTTATTCTTTTTTAAGTTCTTTAAAAAAAATTGAAAAAGACTAAAAAATCAAATATCCCAAAAAGAGGGGACGGGAAATATGTATTCTTTTTTGGCAGCACAAAGAGTCTCCCTTGGAAAAATCACATCCTTTTGTTTGTTCTTCAAGCATTGGGATCTATTATGACCTTAGGAAGTTGTTCTCGCTACATAGAGTTGTGTCCTCCTTCATTTGGTTACTCTTCCAAACACATGGAGAGTTTGTGTTACCTCTTGCATTGTGAACTTATGTCAATGTCATACTGCCTGAGTCTGATCATATTTCGTTCTTTTGTCCAAGGGAAGATTCACCCAACCTGAGTCATCCTTTTTGCAATTTTTCTCTTGACCTCACGAGTCAGCCATCCTGAGAGTCCAGTCAAGTCTCAATTCAAAATCGATGAAGTTCTTTGCCTGATCATCAAGATCCTCTTGTCTTTTCCCGATGAGTCGTCGAAGACCTTAGGGTAGTGAGTTTTCCACTCCTATCATACTCCTACCTGAGTTTTGAATATCTTTAATTTTTTGCTCAAGATATGAAGACCTCATCTCCAGCCATCGAGTGTTGTTGGATTCTTGAAGATGGATACTATATTTGTATATATTTGATTTTGAGATGTAGATCCATTGTGTATTGCTCGTGGCTACACTTTATATAGTTATATTACATGGATCTGCAGTTTGTTTTATTGGAAACCATGATTTATTTGATCCTGAGCATGGGTATACCCACCTCAGAGAGACAATTGTTATTTTGCAGATGGCACCTCCCGAACTCTGGTCCCAAGCTCACTTGATTACGTACATTGGTGAAGATATTGTAATTTATTTTGGCCATCATATGATATTCTTACCTCACACATTAGGGGGCATCTGTTATAACCCTAAATTTCTCTACACATGCATACATGGCCTTGGCCGTCTTACTTGCATTTTTTTCCAAAGCATTGTTGAGTTGCACTTTTTAAAAAAACAATTTTTAGAAGATGTACGTGCCCTGCACCATTACTTCTCGTGTACATATGCTTGATATACCACTACAACTCATGTACATGCACATGTTTCACCATTACAGCCTGCGTATACTTGAAAAAGTTGCAAAAAATAAAAAGTTGCAAGGAATTCATTGAAATTGACGGGCTATTGGTAGTTTCCCAACTAATCCACCTATTATAACCCATCACCAAATCGAATAACCATCCTTTTGTCATACAAAAGGAGGTGGTTGGGTCTCATTTCACATATAATCATAAGAACAGTGAAACTCTGCCCAATTTCACTTCCCCTCCTTGCCCAAGATATTGTTGCCTTTTGTGAGAATTTGCCTTAGCATTTCCTCATTAGCCCCTTCTTCCTCCATTTAACCCATTCACTTCACAAAAAGAGATCAGAAGGTTGGGAGGAGAATTCCATACAAGGTGCACTTGGATCTTGGTGAAGAGGAGCCCAGACAAGGTTCGCAGAACAGTGGCCAAATAAGATTGTAAAGCTATAATCTTCGTGTTATTAATAAAAGAATTACATTTTCCTGTCCCAAATGATGGTGTCTTGAATACTTTTATTGGTTTATGATTGA
Organism: Picea engelmannii; assembly: GCA_009831015.1. NCBI lineage: Eukaryota > Viridiplantae > Streptophyta > Pinopsida > Pinales > Pinaceae > Picea > Picea engelmannii. Next base: position 45,500 of record ML812820.1, read on the forward strand.
CGTTCTAACATCTAACACTAACTTATATATGGAATAGCATGCTTGTAGTTTTATGTTTGTCAATATTTGGATGCAGGTCAGCCCTAGGAGGAGGCATGCATTCAACAGAACTTCCAAGCACAAGGAGGTCATCATCAAACGTGGAATTATAGGTATAGTTACCCGATCTCCTTTTCCTTTCTTTCTTCATATGAGTTTTGGTATGTTTGGGGTAGTATAGAGAATTAATTGACTTTTAGACGGTTAATCGATATGCCTACATTTTGAACCCTAGTGTAGTCATAGGGAGGTTTTTCCCGCTAGCAATGTGTTCACTTATTAACCTACCCCTTCAAGAACAGATATGGCTAATGTAAAGGATATGAACCTTCTTCAAATTTCTTATGAAGTAAATTGAACCATTCAAAATCTAGTTCATATTTTAACAATAGAATATAACCGAACTCTACATTTTTATAAGGAAAGAAGTAAATACTTTGAATCCTAAAGAAGATAAGCAATGAGATCCTCACCGTAACATGGACCGAGAACAAATTTTTGAGAGTGGATTTTCTAGTGTTAGTTGGCCGCAATTTAAGTGTCAACAAGCATGATATCCAACTTCGAAATATTCAAAAGAATCCATAAGACTCTAAACCAAAGGTAATATGGATGACAAAACATTTTTATTAGACATCGTAGCATGGTTTTGAGAATGGGTTTCACTCATTGCTTGACAATAATTTTTGACAAATCTAGAGGACACATAACACACAAATGATTCTACCAAGTGAGGCTCTAATAACCAAAATATAAATCAATTACAATGGGCAGACTATTTTAATATGAAGGTAGACCAAGAGTTAGTAGAGATTCATCTCATAATGAGGGATTTGAGCAAGCTTTACACTTTTTTTAATCATTTAGACAAGCTTGAATGCTTAGCCTTATCTCCCTCTTCTTGTGTGATTATGATAGATGATTGAAGTGGAAGACAAGATTACTATTGGATAGCGTGATTTTTGTAGACTTTGATTCTGGAAAGCAAAGGAAGTTGAAGACGACTTAAACAATTTTATTATTTGATTGTTTAATCATATAGAAAAACTCTGTAGAAGTAAAAAGAAACTAAACATGGTAGAAAAACACAATAGGCATCAATATCAAATCCATCCATAAGAAAATAAAAATAGATATAAATTAACAAGTAAAAAAGCATCATGTAAAGGAAGTAAAGAATTTCATGATTCCATATGCAAAACCATGTGCACAAAACTAGGAAAATGTATTCATCATTAAAGAAAAGCAATAATCATAATAAATCCATCCAATACATCATAATGGAAATGCTCCCTTTATAATGCTACATATATATATGGGTGCAATGGTGGTTTCTAAAGCTTATCGAAGGTCCTAAAAGTTTATTTTTACCACACCAAACATATTATCTGATCTTAGAAATGTAGTTTTGTCTAGGGCATAAATTTATTCCCAAGCATCGAAGGTCTATGCCCAAAACTAGGAAGCATATAGTACCTAAGAAAATTTTTAAATAATACAAAGTGATGTGACAATGGATAATATAATTGTCTTTCTACCTCAAAGATCTTTTCTCTCTCCAAAATCAAGAATGGTTGTTTGCTAGCCCATCACTAGTTCTAGAAGCATGGCTCATGATTTGTAAAGTACAGTAGAAATTCCACTAGACAGTTCATCACAACAAATAAAGTAAAATATTGAAATCTTTATTGTGAAGGTTAATTTCCTTTAGATCTTAGATTCTTTAATTATTGTTTTTTTTCTTAAAATGTACAAAATTGTTGAAATGCAAAAAAATAGAGAAAATAAATAAAACTCACATGCCATCCATAAATAAACACAAGAAATAACCTGGGAAACCCAATATGGGAGAAAACCCAGCTAGAAGGTGAGGTGGCTCTGCTCTCTTTTATTCAAATTCAAGCACAAAGAAAGAGGCACTCTCTATGGAGTTGTGTATGGTTGTAAATGATCTCTCCTCCTCTATTATGATCTCAAAATACCACTCCTAGGTTCTCTACTCAACTATGGAACAAATACAATGCTAAAGAATGGAACCCTTTGTCCTCCTAACAACCCAGTATTTAACATAGAATGATAGTGGTCTAGGGTTAGGGTTTCAACTTCCTGAACCATCAATTGTGATCAGGTTTTGGACATTCTAGAATCTTCTTGAAAGTCCTCATGTAGTTAGCCCCGTATGCATGAGTAACGGGGGTTGACGTGGCATCCTCTCGTGCCATGGTGGTCAACATAGTAGGTCAACTTGTGAGAGGCATAACTTTCACATACAAACTTTGATTGAGGCATTTGATGCACCATTGGAAAGGTATCACAGCTTAGAATATGGAATCTTCCTCCAAAGGTAAGAAGTAATCCTAGAAAAAGATCATTTTGATACCTCAAAATGGCTCTGAAATATTTCAGATAGTTTCTGACCTATATTTTCCAAATTGGGACCTACTACTAAAATGACCCTGCAAGTTGATCCCTCCAAAACAAAATTCCACTCTAAAAGCATCGATATAGATGAAAAATAATATAATTATCCAATCTAGATGAACTCAAAAACTATAGATGTCATTTTTCTCACTCACCCTAAGGGTATATGCATATTCTAAATCAAGAAACAAAGCCATAAATTTTGAATTCAAGGCTAACAACTTTGATAGGAAATTGTCTACTTCATTTTAATGACTTTATAAATCTAATTTTATTTAGAAAACTGGAGATTTACATATAGTTATGGTTTTCCAAATTTGAGAAGCCAAAACCCTACTAAAATTAGTCAGGCCTATGATCTTCTTAAATATAAAACTCCTAAGCATCTTAAAGGAACACCAAAAAATTCATAAAGTAGGGCTACTTACTGAGATAGATGTTGAGGTGAATTACTTTATGGATTTTTAAGCCTCTATTTAAGTTCTAAAAAAACATGTCATGACTATATTTTCTGACAAAACAAATTCATGGTTCTCAAGATATACTTAATTTGACATAGTACAAGCAATCTACAATTTATACTCTGAAACACTAAGCTATGAAGTTTCAATTCTAGTGGCCCTCAAAGGTCAATATCATAAAACAATTGTGAATATTAAACTTTCCTTTATGGATTTAGCATTACTTTCGCAACTTGCTTTTTTTCCAAATTCCTCACAACAAAATACATGAGTTTGAAACATCCTATCATACCCAACAATAATGAGTTAGTAGCCACATCTAAAACCCATATTTTTTAGCCCTTTTTTGACAAGAATAATTTTAGATTGATGGAATTACATAAATTATAAATTAACATTGCACAATCCAGTTAGAGTGTCGAATCCATTTCTACATTAAAAACATCAATTTTATCAATCCAAAAATGTAATTTTGACAAAGATTGTAACCAAATTCTATTGATGGGAAACCAGAAAAGTTTGAAAATGTAGAATGTTTAGCCTTCTTCTTTTCCAATTTAGTTTTCACTTTCTCGTTTATAAACAAAATTACGAAGGTTAAACCTTTTATTTCTTTGATTTTTTTATTGTTAAAATTAAGAAATTTAAACCTTTTATGGCTCCTTGGTACTGGTACGAAGAAGAAAGTACTCATTAACGAAGCACTCATGGGAGTCAGAGCCCTCAATTCCTCCGTCCTCATGTTGATTTCTCCTCGCGGGGGGTTTTATCTCTAGCATTTGGCTTTAGTTCACTGTCTCATCCTGGTTTCTATGCTATGTGCCTGCATTTCCATAGTAATTATTCCTTTGTCTCTCTCTCTCTCACCTCTAGCCACCCCACCACCTTTTTCTTCCTCCCTACGATTTTCTTAGCCATGCCTCACGAGAGAGTTAAGTCTCAACGTGGGCCAACCTACTACATTCAGTTTGGTAGGAAAAAATGCCTAGGAACAGCCTCTCTCTCTCCCCTTCCATGCGGTATCTCGGACTTCTTACCCTACTCTGACCAGAAATGGTATGAGGCGGCTCAACCGGAGCTCCGTCCATCTAACACAAAAATTCTCCATGGAGGTTTTCTGATGGAAGAGCATATTCCTCCCAATTGGGAGGAAATTCTACGAAATTTTTTGAAGACCACCTTGGAGCAGTGGCCAGCCACATGTGTCATCACCCCTTTTATTTTTTCGGAGCTAGCCGAGATAGGATGCATGGTTGAAGAGGAAATCCTTTCTCAAATGGAGGATCCTGGTAAGAATTTTGTCATTTCTAAGGATGAGGACCCTGGAATAAATCGGGACGATGGCTAGAATAAAGATGACACATAAGAGCATGCTCACCCGACTCCCAACTCTTACAAGCTCATGGAAGACCATCAGGTCTTGATTTTCGAGATGTGAAAGGATTTGGAAGAGAAACTGCATAACCATCATACCCTCAGCAATTGCATGGACATCCTGTATGACTCTCTATCAAGTGAGCCTACAAAAAATCAATGACCGACTTATTGTCATCCATTTTCCTTCAAGGTTTGCCAGGATGGATGCTCGGGTTTGCCTCATGTCTAGTTTCCTTACTGTTTTTTTTCTTGTTTTAGTGATAAGTTTTTTGTGAAATTCAAACTCTGGTTCTATTTCATTAGTTAGTTAGGGCACTTAGTCAACCACATGTTCTGGTTTCCATGCTTGTGGTAGAACAGGTGGCAAGTCCCCATGTTCTCTATGATAGATGTCATAATTTGGTCTCTGAAAAATATTTCCCATGTGTTCTGGTTTCCACTATGGTGGAAAAACAGATCGCAAGTTTTGGTGTTTAATCAAACATGTGTATCTTTTGCTGGCCCGAGGTAATACAATACTTTTTTATTTACAAAAAAATATATATATCCTATAGCCACAAATGTTGTAATAAAATGTTACAACTATATGTTTAGATTCAAAATATAAACTTATTTGCAACAATACTCTCATATAGCATATTTATTTATTACAACTTAATTAATAAATGATTTGAATTGTCAATTGAAAAATGAAAAAGCTTGGAAAACTAACTTACAAATTCAATATTGGACTATAATCTACTTAGGCCATAAATGTTATGACAACAAGCTACAGTTATATATTCAAATTAAGATTTGTATGTTGCTACAACAATACTCCATTTTGGTCCTTTTCAATTATAATTTAGTAGAGAACGATTCAATTTGCAAGTTCGTGAAATGGAAATAAAGACTTTGCACACCACACAACAATATAAATTGAAATGTCACACAATAAATATCAATTTGAATTGAAATGACAATGCAAGAGATGTATAGATATAGATATTTACAAGAAATGGCCTTAGAGAATATGCATGTTAATCGGGTATTTGCTCTGATGTTTGCATATAGGATAAATGTAATAAAAAATCACATTATAATAGATGTAGTGAATTTTGTAGGTTGATACACAAGGTGTATAGGACCTTCTTTTTTTATGTTTTTATATTGAAGAAATGTAATAAAAAATCATATTATAATTGAGTGGTGTGAATTTTGTAGGTTTAGACAGAAAGCAGTACAAGAGTTTCCTTTCAATTCAAAGCAAGTAAAAATGGTGGGAAAACCCTAAAATTTGTTTTATAGCAAAACAATTGGAAAATGTGAACAATTATGAAATTTATAGCAGATATTGAGAGGTATCTTCAGGCCATGAAAGATATGATATCTTTTGTTTAAATTTCAAATAAAGATGGGACTAGGATGGTAAAATTGAAGAACCAAGAGATTAATGGTGTCAAATTGCATCGGTTGAGAGAGAGCAAAGGAAACAGTCATCACGCCAAAAGGTATACAAAAGAATGCAAAATGTTGTTAAATATTAAATATTGAACTGTAATGTTGTGCATTTGTTTATCTTTGTTAGATTAGTTTTCCTCTATCTTGATTTATCATTCTACAAGTTAGGGAAAAGGATTTAATGCAATCCAAATGGTGGGATGATTGGGTGGGTTTCTATCTTTTCTAAAGTCATGAGTTGATTTAGAGACCCCCAAAACCCACAAAGCATGGTGCACCTATGACCATATTGTAGTCCCTAGTGGAACTATTATCCATCGCATAACTCCAGTAAGAATTGTGTTAGAATCACACTAAGAAATTTTTGTTTATCCATTTACAACAAACCAACATTGTGGGTTGGCTTCAAACACAACATTCATCATTAAGTGGCTTTTGAATGAAAGGGAAAGAAACATAAGTATATTTTCCACAAGTAGAGACTCTAAGGTCAAGGTTTGCATGATGTTTTACTAAAGCTATATACAAAGAGCTATAATACACTTGGAAAAATCTCATCAAATTAAAACAAACCCATCACACAAAAGACTTGGAAACAATCCACATTAGAGATTTATATATCATTAAACAAGTCAGGGAAGAGACTTTAATGCAATCCAAAAATGGAAAGATGCAAAACCCGTTCATTATTTAACCATGATCTTGAGCTAAGTGGTCAGGAAAAAGTTAAAATGCTAAAAGAAACAAAGATATATTATAATTCTTCATAATGATAGGAGAATTTAAAATGTTAAAAATAGACATACATTCTCCCATTCCATATCGCATATTATTACTTAAAAGTAGATTAAATCCTTTCTAAGTGTCATTGTGTTGTATTTATTACACATTTATGAGGAATAGTTTAAAGCTTACCTCATTTAGAGCTCGCATAAGACTGTAATATTTTGTCTCTTAAAAGTAGCTTAGCTTCCTGCTTTCCTTCTTCATCCATCACACACTAAATCCTATCATTCAAATCATAACATACACTATAGGAGGATGAGACAAACTTATATTACCTATTGGAATTAACTAATGCATATCATAGTTATATATATACACCCCAAAATGTCTAACACCACCTTTTTTTAACTTGTGGATAAATGTTATGCCAATGACCAAGGTGCAATGATTATTATATTTTTCCCCTAACTCCCATACTTGTGGAGTTAAAGATAGTAGTCAACAACTTTTAAAGTTGAATTATCATTCAACTACTAAAGAAAGTGTTAAATTTTGAGAAAACCTTGTGACTAATTGTGTAAAGAAAGAAGATGGTTCTAGAAATTCAGAGAAGAAAGACACACATGAACACTAATTAGTTGGCCAATGTGATCCAAAAAGAAGATAGTATAGGACGTTCTATAATCAAGGTTGCAGGGTTATGTTCTCCTCAACACAAAACAAATGGAAACTGGAAAGTAGCTTCATATGAGATTATGGCAACCCCTAACAACCTATCATTAAAGTTTGTTAAAACCAATAATCAACTCTCTCTACCTATGTTTCTAAAAAATACCCTAAATTTAGTGTCGTCTAAAGCCCTAGAAAATGTAGATACTATGGTTGGAGAGGTAGCTACCCAATCAAAATTTAGAGAAACCTTGTGATCATTAGAAGTAGTTTGGCAAAAAATTTGTAAAATGAGGAAGGTTGTGCTAAAATCCCTTCACTAACCAGTATTTTTTCCCATGTTGATCTAATAGCCTCTAAACTTCTAAGAGATAGCATTTATGTTGATATGGATAAACATATCATGGGAGTTGTTCTAGACCTTGAAGTTGGACACCAATTTTGTTCATGACAATAAAGAAGGATTTGTAAAATTAATTACGAATGCTAGGATAATTCAAATTACCCCTCCATAGATTTAATTACAATTGTTAGGCTCATTCAACCCACCTAGATAGACCTAATATTGGTGATCACGTAATATTTATTTTCTTTTTTAATTCCTTTTCGATCACATAAAATAAGCTTTCCTCCAATCAAAAATTCAAATTTTATAATAGAAAGAATTAAATAAAAAAATTAGTTTTAAACTTTGGGTAACCTATGTTGTGTTTGAAAAAAAACATTCTATGGACTAAAACATAACAAAAATGAAAACAATATCCCTTTCCTATGGCAATGATAATAAAGAAGTTCCAGAATGAAAGAAAGAGTGGGGGAACTTGCACACCCAAGTTTGAAATGCACATGTAGATTTGACTAATAATATAATACATCTCCAATAAATAACAAGTTATAAGTTGGTTGATTGTATTGATAATATGATATGAGAAATACATGAGAGGGAGGCACATGTCCATTGGATGTAGCTTGGGTGGTTGGGAGGAATGATTGTTACCCTCCCCACCCAGGTTCATTAATTCCTTGTGAGTGACATGTTGTGCCCCTAAATGGGTCTATAAGATGCTCTTGTTGTTGAGCCCCCGATATTCCAAAAATACTCAACCTTCCTATGTTCTCTTGCGGATTTTGGGGGGGTTTGTGGATGTAGCGAGCACCGATATCTAGTGTCATGAACCACGTCAAAAAAAGGAGGCACTGATATATTGTAAGGGATATTAGTCCAAAAATACCTCCCAATTTTACACCAAAATAGTTCAAAATTAAATTCATTCATTTTCTACACTCTTTATCAATTTGGACACAATTTGAATGGCAATTATGGACTATAATATCATGTTTTAAGTTGCGACTAGACTTGTGTTGATTTTAGCACTCAAAACAGAAATTGAATTAGTGTTAAATAGTTAATGTTACATCCAAAATTAATATGAAAAACATAAGTGAAAGAACATCTATCAATATTCTAAAAATAAAAATAAAGAAAAAAGGGGCCATGTTTATGTTGCTAGTTTTATTTTCAACCATATATCAATGAATAATTTTCAATCCTCCGTGCATCGGAAAATCAAACAAATATTGTAGCATTTTTATGCTTGTTAGTACATGATTGAAAATAATATCAAAGCATAAACACTACCAATTGATAAAAGTTAAAGAAAAAAATAAAATTCCTACAACATAAATCTTGTTAGTTGATAAACTTTAAAGATAAAAATTTAAATTACTATATTTATTTTACAACTAATTTTTTTAAAACCACATACCTCTCTCTATAGATGACATCATGTAGAAAATGGTTGGCTTGTGCTTGGCTCGAATGTGTTGGCTCATGAATGGAAGATGGATCAATCTTTTGAAAATGGTGACAATGAAATGAGGCCATTGCAACATGTTTAATTATTTTAATAAAAAATAAATAGCTTAATCAAGCTCTATACCTTGATTGAGGGTTTAATTAACCCTCAATCAAGGGTGTATTGAATTTGAAAAAAACACTTGAACGAGGGCTTATTTAAATGCTCAATCAAGGTCTTGGAAGCTCAATCAAGCACTAGAAACCTTGCTTGATCAAGAGTCCACTTAGATTGTTTTCACCTGCCTACCTTGCCAAAAAGCATGACACGGGTTCATGGATTCACTGAAGGGTTAGAATTGGGCTCCTAGAAGCTTATTGACATAATATGTATTATCTCCATTGTCATTTCAAAATTCAAGGTTCAACTCAATTGAATTGATAAGGAAATGTTTTAGGCCTAAGATAGTTCATTTAATGTGTGGACTTATTTACATGCACTCCTCATCAAAGTAATGTGGTAAAGTGTACTTATGCATCTTCAATATAATGAAGTGTGGTTACCTTAATTACACTGGTAAGTTTTAGGGTTAATGAGCATACAATTATCATATTGTATATCAATAAGTTATAATGATCAATGTACATCCATAATTGTTGTGAGTGTTCTGTATGAAATATCTTCAATATGATGAAGTGTGGCCATCTCAATAATATTTATAAGTGTTAATGTACATCCATAATTTTTGCAAGTGTTCTTGGTGAAGTGTGACTATCTCACTTCGATTTACTAGCATACCCCCGAAGTGGGCGAAAGGGGACCCCAAAAAAAATTCAATAACATATGTTTGTATGGCCATCATGTTCAGTGAGAGAATAAACAATGAAACAAACATAATATAGAAAAGTGAATGGCCTAATAAATTTTTCCAAGTATATAGAAAAACAAAAGATGTTGCATGTGTAAATTGTTTAATTCTAGATATCATCTAAATCTATTTGTTACTCATATATTGAAGCATAATTGGATATGAAAATGAAATAAAACAAAGTTAACTTTTATTATCATCACTAATTATTAGTAAATACAAAACCATGTGATTGATATTAGTTAGAACTAATTTTACATTAATTGTTCATAAGATAAATTATATATATCTTCTCAAAATAAGAAAGCTACATATTCCTTACAGTATCCTCTAATTACATTGGCAAACACTAGACTAGTGCTTAAACATATAAATATTTGATACAAATAACACTTATATTTGCAATTGTATCATCTGATCAAACATTGCATGTATATAATTATGTTCAAAATATAGAAGAAGCTACAACTTTGTGACCTCCACTATGGCATAAGAAAATATTAGGGGTAGAGTAGTGGGCGAGGATGCAAATTTTAACATAGGTAGTATCTTTTATTTTTTCATAGCATTCATAGGAAAATATTGGTGCAATGTGCATTCCTTCTATAATTGTGTTGTATGACATTGTAGTGAAGGTGTGTAGCTTCAGTGCCCACTGCTAACAATCTATCATATCTAATAATGTGTCCCATTTTCATCAATCCCTTAATAAATTTGCAATAGAACAAAAGACTACTAACCTTTTGTTTTAACTTTTTCCATGCAGAGAAGGAGAGACACCGAAGGCTTCAAGAGAAGAAGATGAAATCCAAGTTTCCAAACCAAGGGAACAACCTACACCAAAACCAATGAAACAAGTTATTTGTTAAAACCAAGGGAACAATCTACACCAAAACCAATGAAATGGATTATTTGTAAAATGTGTTAATGCAATGAATTAACAAATTAATCACCATTCTCATGATTAAGGATCTCTAATAAACATTATTTCCTAAGTATTCTAATATTAGTTAATTTCCCCCTTGAAGTTCATGGTCCATGGATAGATTATTGAAATTGAAAACCATGGTTCATAGATAGTTGATTGAAGTTGAAATGCTTTATTAATATTCATATCACTATTGAATTTGAAAATTTCTATTTTTTTTCCAGAGAAAAAGGCATAAATTTTATTAAAATATATAAAATTTATATTCTGAAGAATACATGTTGAGGAATGCATTTAGTCCTTTAGGCTTTCATCCACCAAAACTAGCAGAATTTTTAAAAGACAAAGTCCTCAAATACGAGCCCTTTATACTGGGCATTTTTGTACAAAAGTCTAGAATCTAAAACCACCCTGACTTAACAGAATTCAAAAAGTCTGCAACAAAAGACTTCTTATTGTTGATCATAGCACTGTATATGTCGACTGAAAAAAGGGAGACCCCTCCCAATAAGTTGATAGTCCATCATCTATCCAAAAAGTTTACAATCGGATAAAAGATCCATTACTAAAGAAAAAGGAGGAGCATGCTAGATGTTGACCCCTGACTGGCCAATATGATCTATAAAAGTCTTGTGATAATACTCGAAGCCCTAACCATCCTTGTACTCTATGACATGCCACTACCCAAGAGCCATGATAGTACCTTCTTTAGATAGGGACTCTATTGCGGCATTCCTTTCCCTCTAAACATGTTGGAATGACATATTTGTAAAAATGTTTGCAATTAAAAAGACTTCATCCAGGATTGAAGAAAGATTAATGTTATGACACAGTTGACTTTTCCACATCCAACTAATGACCACCATTGAGTCACCAAAAATTTGAAGGTTAGTTATCCCTTTTTCCCCAGCAAAGGTGAGCCAGAAGCTTTAGACCCATTAGTTCCACATAATTATTTGAACCCTATCCTAGTCCTCACTTTAAATTATAGGAATGTGATGGGGATATATAAAGAACTCCCCCACCCCCACCTCAAGCTCCATTGTCTTGATTGTTGAATATTGAGTAGCTTTGGAAGATATACTTATTGTATTTTACCAAGACAAACCCTAAAGAATGTTATCATATTATATTTATTAATATGGCCCTATTGTGCCTTGAAAATTAAATGTAATTTAATTGGGTAAATTGACAGGTTGGCCCAAACCCTAATTAAGGGAGGCCAGATTACTATTTATAAGGATGGCTAGCGCCTTGCTTATTCACTCACTCAATGAGCTCTGAAATAAGAAGGATAAGTGTGCAAGTCTTGGAGGAGTAGTTGTTGCAACTGGGGTGACGTCATAGAGGGTTTTTTGATATATCTCTTGGTATATCTTGGTTAAGTGATGTGATACTCTTCCTAGTGAAGGAGTAGAGAAGGATATTTTGTTTTGTTAGTTCTCTCTTGAGAGAGAAGCATTGTTCTTGGTTGGCTAATCTATATTGAGGAATTTTGTTGGGTTTCCTCCCCCTAGAGGGTTTCCTAGGATAATCTTTGTGTCTCTCTTATTTCTGTGATTGTATCTCTTTCATTGATCTTATATATGCAGCTAATATGCTAGATGATTGAAATAATAAAGAAGAATCATAACTAGTAGTTGTATAAGTAAAATAACAACATTGAGAAGTGCCATCAAAAAAATCCCAAGGCCATGAGAAGTTTGTTTTTTCCTCCACCACCTGCCTGGGAGGGGGAGCACCTTTCTCCTAAGGAAAATGAGCAAGGATTGCTATGCTTTGGGTTGCAATTATGTCAGGTAGAGAAACCTTTTCCTTGAAAATGGAGGAATTTTGGGCAATCTAGATGCCCTAGTGAATGAGGAGAGGAAGCGCCTTAATATTTGTATTTATGTGGTCTTGTAACCAACATCTCCAAGCCTCTTCAATGGGGGGGCCATGCCAGGATCATGATTGACCCAAAGGAGATGAAGTGACTCTCCAAGTTTGAATTGTAAAGGTGAAGCCTAAGAAAATGTGTGTAGATGTTTTCATCCCCCTTGCATAGGGAGCACCAGCCCGACCCTTCCACTCCTCTAAATTTCATTTTATCCCATGTAGGGACCTTGTTCCTCAGAATGCACCAAATGAACAATCATTCCTTGAGAGGGAATTTGTATTTCCAGATCCATTTCCACCACCAGTTGAGGACTTGTTGAAGGATGTTGACCATTAAGAAAGAATATCCATCTTTAGGGGTATAGACCCAAAAAGGACTGTGTTGCCAAACTAATTCATCTTCCTGGTATTTGATTTTGATATGGCCCAAATTGGGAGACCTGATGTATGCATTCCAATATTTTTTATGTTTTTCATCCAAGTCCAGAGCGTGAGCATCTTTCCAACCCTAACTCCAAATCGAAGTTCGTTGCTCCTCTGCAATCTAGTTTAGATGGAAAATACCCCTCTCATGCAAATGGTCAATTAGATTCTAAGGAATAATGTGCAGGCCATTGCTACCCTACCATGGATCCCTACCAATCCTAAGAGAATTTCCTTTTCCCACCTTCTAGACAAGCCTTTGACTAATTACAGGAAAATATTTGACGAGAGATTTCCACATGATGGAACCATTTTGGAAACTTTGAATCGGCCTTCTTATCCAATCCACTATGGAATCCTAACCAATATATTTTTGGGATACTACCTTCGACCATAAATTATTAGAGGATATCAACCTCCAACTTATCTTGGCAGCAAGGGCAATGGAGAAACTGTGGCATCACAAAACTGTCCTTTTGATATCCCCAAACAAATTTAAAACATAATTTCCTCATTTTTTCCAACTTTTCACCTCTATTATTCTACCCGAAGAAAACAGAAAATGGGTAAATAACATTTTAAATTTAATCAAATTCCTTTGATGGTTGGTAAATAATAAGGTGCGCATGATATCCATCGTTGACAAGTTTTTCATTTTGATCGAAGGATCCTAATACCTCTACAGTTTTGGAGATGCCTATTTTTTTAAAGAGGTAAATCTATAACGGTCGTTTCAGAACTCCGCACATCGGATGTTGCAACAAGTCTTAACAATAAAAACCTCGAAGCTCTGAAACCCGAAAGTGTCTGCTCATTGCTTTTCCTAAACATTTTTAGAAAGGGAACAAGTAGTAAGACACCTGTACCTTCCAAGTCTTTCCCAAGTTGACACATGGCACCTCCCTTTCCTTGACACATCAGAATGACTTAGGTTGTGACTCATCACTATGAGAGATGATCCTTCGGGATTCTAACAAAGAACTAATTCACAAACCACCGAAGTACCAAAATGTCGAAGTATTAAACATTAAACGATTAATTTAATCATGATCAGGAGATAATTAATGACCCCGCGGTTCGGATTTTGGGCGTTTCCCCTGTATCATTTCCTAAAATCTCGGGAGTCCAAACTCCCAAAACACTTGAAGTTAATGCACCATCTTAAACGTGATTAGTTAAAAGTTTACAAGTGATAATTCAAAGATTAATCTTTTCGCGTATTCGAGATACGGGAGGTTCCCACTCTATCACATCGAAAACTCTCGAACACAAACCATCGAAGTGTTGGTGGCATTTATGACTAGTGAAGGACAATGATTCAAACGCATATTGTGGATCTCCAGGCAGACTTTCCCATAAAACGTTAATAAATTATTCGTCAGTGAAGTTATATGAAAAGCGATGACTTTGTTTTGAATAAAAGAATTTCTATTTCAAATTCATTTTCACTTTCTGCAAGTAGAGAGATTTATCTGTTTAAAGGATTCACGAATTTTCTCTACAACAATAAATTTCACTTTGTCTCCTTAGAAGTTATGGCACCATGGGAAATGATGAAAAAGTATGATGCATCTAGCGAGGATTCAAATCCAAATGCGGACATTCTGTTGGACACCATGCCGCAAGCCATGGACACGGTTAAATATTGGACACAGGTGTTCAAGGTTTTGGAACATGAAATCATCAATTGTCCAGAGGACTCTGCTAAAGAAGAAGACGATACTTACACAGCTAAACTCAGACATATATCATAGTCGGAACTGCACAAAATAGCAGCATGGTCGAGACTCATGCCTTATAACGACATGATAAGTTGGGCCTTAGAGCACATTGACATCCATACCAGGAACATTGTCAACCATCAGAAGGTCATCGTCGATTCTTTCCGACCAGAACATATACAAGTAATGTACAAACTATCCACTAATCCTAGATATAAATTCAATGTTGCATTCATTATGGAGTTCGAGCAAAAGAAGTGTGTCTATTACACTAGAAACTATCCCGAGATAATCAAGTCTTGGTGGAGGAACCAGGAGAAATTCATAACCGGCACTCATGGTATATATTCCACAATGTCTCTAGACATTCGCATGGTGTATGTAGCCCTGATGCTATGTCGATTGTTTGGAAAGAAGAGTCCCACACATTTCTCGGTGGAATGGGTATCCATCATGCATGAGGTAGCAGAGGGTTTTACTTTCAATTGGGCCAAAATTTTGTCCAATAAATTGGGCAAAGATATTGTAGACTATAAAACAACGAAGTCAAAGGGACAACCTACCCCCTTTTATATGTCGGCATATATCATGGACGCCATATGTTTTATGACGCCATTCCCATTGATGAATTGGAGTTGAACTTCGGCCAGTGCCGAGCCCATTCATTTCTACCATTCCAAGCTATGGGAAGAAAAATCCAAGGATTCCTTTTATGAAATCTGCCACAATGTTGTGAGTCCTATTCACATAGCCCTGTATGGCCACCCACCTCCTCAAATTTCAGACCGAATTATGGGGAATCTGGGTAAGCTAGCAGATTGGTTTATTGAGAAGAACTTCTCCTATATCAGATTTTTGGGGTGTTTGGTCCCCCCCCCCCCATGCTCTCCCATGATTTTTACTGGACCGGCTGGTATGCAAGGAAGTGGCCTACCAGACAGTAACAGGAGGCATCAGTAAAGAGCTGAAGGCAGCACAGAAAAAGGTATGGCCAACTTTCCCCATTCAAGTTGGCATGTTTTCATTACTGGATTTCGGTCACTCCAAAGTGGAGGCTATGACTCTGGATGATGTCAAATTAGTTTATATTGATTTCAAAAGACACGACCCACACAAGGTTGTGGAAATTTACCTAGCCCAGTTCAACATGAAAAGATATGTGCTCGAAAGCTTCCCGTATGATGAAATATTCAAAGGAGTTAAGTCTTATGAGGAGGTACAAGACAGATTCCAAACCTTTCCCCTAGATCAACAAGTTATTTTTATCAGCATTCAAAAGCACAAGAGAAACAACCTACCAAAGGTACTACAAGGGGACAAAGTAATCACTCCCCCTTCTCAGAAAGCCAAGTCAACAAGTTTTGAAGCTAGTCACTCTGTTAATCATAAAGTCGAGGAAACCCCGAAGATTTTGGAGGTATTGACACAAAAATTAGAAGCATCATTGTCAAGCCAGCTAGGCCCCCAAGCAAAGGTTGAGCTCAAAGACTTCCTAAAACAAGGACAAATGGTGCCTCCTTCATCACCAACCACCCCTGTTGGTACCTCAAATACAACAAAGAAACAACAATCTACATAGATTGGCACTCCCATTACATCACTGACACCTCTACAATTCAGCCTTGAAAATCCTAGTTTCGAAATTGTCTTTGTAGATGATCTTACCCCCGTCTCACCTGAAGAAATGCCTCCTTTGAATTTTTTCTTTAATAGAAAACATAAGGCCACCGTGAAAAGAGAATCACACCAGAAAGACGGAGTGATAACTAAAAGGTAGAGAATGGTATATGATGGAAATAATCAAGTTGCTCCAGAATTCGCAAAAGAAGTCGCAGGTTCATTAGGTTCTTTTGCCATGACCAATCAATGGTCTATGGACAATTTGGCCAAACATCTACGACGGAAGTGCCTATTGGTAGAGCACTTGCAAAGTCAAATACATGCCATGGAACAAATTGTCAGGAACAAGATGAGCCAAGACTTTGAGCAAATCAGAGCTCATGATCGAAAACAAATCTAATAGTTGCAGGCTAACCTCGAGGAGCTCCATCAAAATGAACAGACCAACTGAGGACTGGTCACTTAACGTGATGAATTGATAGGACAATTGCATGCCAGATTAGACCTAACCAGAGGTACCTCAGTCGATATCTCGACCTTCCAGACTCAAGTGATGGAAATAAATGAAAAATTGGAAATGGCCCAACATGACCTTTTTATGAAGGTTGATGCCATACAGAAGTACTAGCAGGCAGTATACCTTGCTCTGAAGGATATCTATATTAATGAAAGAGAAGTGTGCTCAGCATGAGATAGGTTTCAAGAAGCCATCATATTGGTGCAGAAAGATAATACCCTTGATTTTCCTCTGCTCTCCCCTTCTGAACAATTACGAGGTGATATGGCCCTAAAGGTGTGGGAAACAAATTTGGCAGAGAGAAAAATATTGGCCAGGGAGGTAAAGGACTCTTGCCAAGAATCGTTGTCATCATTAGACAAGAGACTAATTGATTTTGAGGGAAGTAGTATCGTGGAGGCCCTAGGGAAAATCGATATTGAAATGAATCAACAGAATTCCACGAAGAGCAAGGAAGAAACTCTAACAGCCATTCAGGAAATGAGACAAATTGATCTTCTTAATATCAATAAGTGGCTAGTAAGTCCAAGCTCACAGCTCCAAGCAACAGCTCAGAAAATAAAAAAGGATCTGAGAAAAACTACCTCAGGTAGAGAGGAGATTATTCACTTTCAAGGTAAATGAATTGATTGAGCCCTCAAAGTTTGTAGTGTAATTATTGAATATATGCAACCAATGTATCGAACATGGGAAAGCAAGCTTATCTGGAAGAAAATAAGGAAACATGCACAATGCCCTTTATTTTACCCTCCCTATCTTTCAGCTTCCTACAACCACTTATAGTATTCATTCACATTCTAAATCTTCACCTAGCCCTAATTCACCATCATACATATGTTCCATCATCATCCTTCCCATGAAAAATTACTTTTCTTATGCATGTTATCCATTCCTTAACGAGCCATGCAGTTCTACTTATCTTATTTTCATTCCTTGTTGATCCCGACTGTGTCTCATTACATTGTCGAACATATCTAGAGGGACAGATGGAAACATATAAAAATGGCCAAGAGAGTATGCCAAATTATTAAGGAGGCCAGACGACAGTTGTGTCCAGCCTAAAAATTTAAAGAAAAGAGGCGTTTTTGCCCAGCAGATGAAGAGACATAGGAGAACGCCAGCAGAGCTCATCAGATTTTACATATTGTTGTCTTATTCAAATATATGTTATTTCTATTGAAATAAGTCCAACCGTTTTGAGTTGTGACAGTTTTTGTATAAATACATCGATTCAATATTCATTCAAGGTTGCTTCTTGATGGATGTAATAGAGAAAACTCTCACTTTTTAGTATTAATACATGTGCAGACAGAGATTCTAATTTTTGTTTAGTTTGAGTTATGTGTTTCTTATGTATTTTCATATCTCCAAATTTCCTTATGTAATTCCTTGATAAGGGATTGATTGAAATTTAGTATCACAACTACTGTAATCACATTATATTAGCAATTCATTAAGTAAGCAGTTTTTCCTCTATGTTTACTATAAGTAAAACAAGACCTGCAAGTTATTTCAATTATTGCATCTCATATCTTGTTCAAGGGTGCACTCTTTACTCTCTTCTACTGCAAACAAGGTGAGACTCATCTGCCATTGATGCCTAGCTTTGTTTAACGGTTTTGTATTTTTATCCCACACCATTTGATATTATAATTGTGACTCGGACAATGAAATACGACCTCTGTACTGTCCTATTATTAATTTCAATTAAGGATCATTTCTTATATAAATAAATGTAGAAAAAACACTCGTTTAAAAAATTCTCGATGCCTGACATTACTCTTTGAGCCTTAAGTTTAATCTCAGTAACAACATATTTTTGGCGAAGTTGCCAGGGATGAAGAAACGAAGTTATTTTCCCTAGAAAAACGACAAGGTAAATTTCTAGCTTTGATGGTGAACAAAGATCGAATACATAAGTAAGGCTTATTTTTATCTTTCACTTGGCGACTCCACCATATACAAAACTAGCATTCGGTCGAAAGAATACCAGAAAAAATCCAAACGATAAGAAGACTACACCAGTGTCAGATCCCAAAAAGTTGTTGAAACCAAAGGGATACCTCAAATCGACTATTGCATCAACAGGTAAAGTATATCAACCCAAAGTTACGCAAGTTAATGCTAAGGTCCAGACCAAATATTTCCCCCCTAATGAAAGTTTTAAACAAACTCTTTCTGCAGAGGCATTGATAAGTAAACCTAAGTCTAAACTTGAAAATCCAGAGGTAATTGTTCTCAACATAAAAGTCAAGATTGACCCAATAGATACTTTTACCAGTGAGAATAAAATATATCCCTTTCGATACCTGTTGTCATTGACACCTTGTCGGTTCTATCCTTGCCCAAAGTAAAGGTTTCAGTTTCCCAAAACTATGGAGAATATATTTTATACCCTGATTCATCCCCTATTGGTTCTCCTATATATGCATCTTGTAAGTCTAAGGAAACCAGACCACATTTCCCTTTTCCCCCTCGTATAGATCTTTTGTCTCCTTTGTTATCACTCTGTAAATTCCCAGAGGTTATTGTGAGGTAAGAAGAAATTTATTAGAGGTAACCTTAACCAACCACTTTGAAACTGGGAGCTATCCCTACCAGTTTCAGAGAGGGATCTCTCTGTGAGTTTTAGATTTGTTTGGATTTTCAAGATTTTAGGCTAGTTAGAAAGAATATAACCGAGTTGTTTGCATTGTTTTTAAATGAAATGGATGAATATAACTTGCGCTTTCATTGGGCTATGGGGTCTGTTTTAAAAGATAGAGGTTAAAGACAACTTTTATAAGATTCGTTTTACAGGGCAAGATAGTGCTAATGTTGGATTCTTTAGGAATAAAATGGTGTATTGCTGAAAAATGTGAGATATCAGTTAAAACAAAAAAGCATTTAAGAATTTCTTTGTTATAACATCAGAAGAAAAACATTTAAATCTATAAAATATTAAGAACAAAGTACACAATGGCAAATTCTGCAACTTTAACTTATTTTAAAGATTAGATTTAGAAAGGCAATATGATAACTGAGAAGGAAAAAACGTTTACGTAGATAGAGGAAACTTCACCAACAATTAACACGCAGGAATCCTGTGAAACTTCTCTTTGTATTACTGGAACAACCTCTTGATAAAAATTACAGCGATTGGAGCTTGCTTGGACGTAAAGATCAACAACCTCAATACTTCTAAGTTGGAAATATTTATAATAAAATTTACAAATGACCCTGTCATTAATGATTAGGATGTGATAGAGTCTGAGTCTAACTAACTAGCTAACAAGATGCTGAAATGTAGTAACTGATGATGATGTGTTGAATCTCTCATGTTGATTTCACGGAAGACTGTTGGTGAGTCATTTGGATGACTTTGACTATATTGGATGCTAAGATGGACAAGGATTTACCTTTACTCAATCAATTCGCACAGCTCATCCCATCTTTGTGTGCTTGGGATGGTAACTTTCAATAGCCAGCAGTAGACTTTGTTCATCTCGGTGTATTTAGCAAAAGTTGGCTTAATGAGGAAGATGTTCTTGATTCTGTGTTGTATGTTGAGGTCCTGTTGTAGAGTCTCCAAGAATGCTTTGCCCATGATGCTGCCTTATATCCCTAAAAACTTGGAACTGTCTTTGACCATGGTGGCGATCTTTTGCTTGTAATCGGACAAAGTCATTAATTTATCATTTAGGACACGTAGATCAAGAAGACTCTTTTTCTGTAAGGCTTCAATCTTGCTAAAAAATCTCTGAACTCCAATGTCCATGTTCTGAGCCTTTTCCTCCAACTACAACATTAATCCCTTTTTAGTCAACACTCTTTTTACTTCGAGGATAGTCTTTGTTATGTCTTTGAATTTCAGTTCTTCCAGCTCTTCTTTGGTTTATGAGTTTAGAAACTTGATGATCTCGTTGGCTGTCGAGGGCATTTCATCTAGTTCTCTTCTTATCTTGTCAATGGTTCGCCTTCTCTTCAACACCAGATCATGATGTTCAAACATGATTTGCACCATGGTCCAAATCTTGTTTATGGAATTAGAGATGTCTGTCCAGATATTTTCCTTAGCCTTGGCTAATGTCTTTCCTACCACTGTTTGTTTTTGGAGCTATTGTATTTCCTACTTAAGCTTCTTTGTTGCCTGTCTCTCAACATTGTATCTTATTTGGAAAGAAGATTTGAGTTCCTGGAGATTTTCAACCTCCATTTTCAACCTATTAATCTATGTTTCTTGCAGATTCATCTCCTCCATGGACTTTGATAGCTCCATAGTCTTTTCCAATGCTGTCAATGGAGTTGTTGATGGAATTTTCACTGTGGTGGTCGTTGGCATAGTTGATGTACTAACTTCAACTAGGGGAATTGTATTCAATGGAATAACTTCCATTGGGGTTGATTTCTCCTTCTCTTTCAATAACCTTTCCAATTCTGCCTCCATTTCCTTTATCTGTGCATTCTGCTGCATGATCAGCTTCAACCATTCCTCCTTCTCATCTTCTACTTCAACTATTTATTTGGCTTGTGAAGCTTCTGTTGGTGGAAATTTTAGTTGTTTTCTTAGAGATGCAATGTCAGCATTCTTTTTCTTTATCATCTCCTCTGTCGCTTTTACATTTGAGGGATCGTACCCAATATTGAGCACCAACTCCTCTAAGGATTTTACTCTTTTGTCTTTTGCAAAAGAGGATATATTTTCGAACTTCAATTGGGTCTAAAAATTGCTTAAAGATACATGTAACTAGCTGTGGTAGAGGAAGCATGTGCTAATGTGGAGAAGACCATTTCTCCAGTCTGTCTGTGCATATCCATCTGATCAACTGGATGGACTTGTTTGGTGTCAAAAACAATAGTTGAGCTCTTGTAGTCAGTAATCTCTTTGGGGTGAGGCACCTCTGCTTGCAGGAATTCCAGATGCATTCTTCCTTTCTCTGTGTCAAAGGCTGAAAATAGTATGTGTTGTGCTATGGAGGTTTTCTTACAGAACTGGGTGTAGGTGTTATTAGTCATCATCTGGTTCTTCTTTTTAATCATATCATATTTTTCAAAAATTCTTACAGGTGCAGATCCTTGTGGATTTTGGGTGATCACAACTATATATGTCTGCTTCTTTGAAGAAGGAATGGACACCACCTGGTGTTCTTCCTCAAACACTTTGACAGAATGAGACTCTTCTTTACCAGACTTGTGAATTGCATGAGTGGTTTTGGGTATTTTTCTAGATCCCTGAAACTCTTCTGTTGATACCTCAGTGATTGAAGGAGAGGAATACTTTCTTGGCCTTTTTTCCTTTTGTATCTAGGGAGTGGTAGTCTATGAAAAAGAGACCAAATGTAGTGCCTGTAAATACTAATTTTGATATAAATCATTTCAATCACACAAATAAATTAATCACCAGCATATATGCAATATTCAGCAGAGATTAATATTTAACTACAACATAAAAAATAAAAAAAACTTATCACTTTCATAACAAATTACCTGCTTCTGATGCTAATTTCTGCTGATATGATTGTCCCTTCCCCCTCCTTCCTTGTTGTTGCCTTGTTGCTTCTTGATGCGCTGATCAATTCTGCCCAAACCGTGTTTCCTCCCTGCCAGCTAGGAGCAGCCTGTCTGGCTTCCTAGTTCCGGGATTCCATATGGATATCTCGCCCCCCATGCCCAAAACCCCCAGCAAACCGGTGCCCCCCATAATGATCCTTCCCCGACTACAGAACTCAAACTCTGAACCCGCAAATCCAAGAGAACCTTGAAAAATAATAATCCTCCTTCCGTAAGCCTCCTCCCCCATATCCCTCCTTCACCGACCCTTTTCTCCTCCCTCTTTCCTTATCCATACATTCATTGTCGTATCCTCTTAGTTAATGTCTTATCCGATTATTAATGTTTATTATTGTCTTATCCGATTATTAATGTTTCTTATCCTTACATTTAATGCTTCTTATCCCCTCCGTATACGTAATCCTTTAATTAAACAATTAAATTTATTAACCCTCTTAAATTTAATACCCATGTCATTGAATGTAATAGGTAATTAATTAATTAATTATTATTATTTTTATTTTTTTTTGTAACTAGGGGAATCGGTAACAACGGCAGTATCGTACTCGCGTGACACGGGGTCGAATCCTGTCGACTGCCTTATAACCCCTAGGGAGAAACGCACCGCCCGCAAGCACGCCCTCCGGGTAAATCGGGGTGAGAATCGACCTTGAGACCTCATTTTACATAGTTCCTTCCATTTACACGGCACTTGCCAATCGGTTTACACCCCTGCGGGCTAATTAATTAATTATTTAATCAAAATTATAACAATTAATTAATTAATTAATATTTAATTAATATCATTATACCAATCTTTGTTTAGTTAATAACATGTTAGAAAAATTAATTACCTAATAATTTTTTACTTAATAATCCCTAAGCATATATTCAACTA
>ML812821.1:10192-20818 GCA_009831015.1 Picea engelmannii
TGTATAGCTTCCTCTAGCATATGGCTACTAGGACATTTCTTGGTGAACTGCACAAACAGTTCTTGGTGAACTGAGTGAATAAAAATCCTATAATGACAGCAGTGTGCTCACCAGAGATGCTATTAATCCCAATGCTAGCTATGGATACAAAACTTCTCTTGATGAATAGATTCTACATGGATCAACAAGTCAATAGCCAAGTAAAGACAAATGGATGTAATAGTTGGTACTAGAAAAATACCTTCCTTGCTAAGAGGGAGTGTTGAATTATATAGCTTTCGAAGCTATTTTCCCTATTGTAACTAACCATGTAAATAAAGTTTTGATATAGTGTTAACTTTATGTCAAGCTTCAAACACATGACAAGTGTCAACCTTATGCCAAGACAACCATATTCCATGTGTCAACCTCATAGCACCTCTAAGAGGGTTGCTTAGGGAGGTTGTAGTGGCTAGCTTAGTGAGGCTACTTAAGAGGGCTTCTTAGGATGGTTGGAGTGGCCAGCTTAGGGGGGTTGCTTAGGGTGGTGGTATGACAGTTGTATAGCAGCTGTCATACAATCCTAAGACAGCAGTTTAGGGAGCCTCTAGAAGAGACAAATGAAGTGACCTTTGGGAGCATTCGGAGGTGGCTCTTGGGAACTTTAGGAGGTGACTCTTGGCAGCCAAAAAAGGCCAGGTGTGACAATTGTTATACAGTTGTCATACATTCTTAGGGGGATGCTTAGGGCAGCCAAACCAACCTATAAAAAGGGGCATTCACTTACCATTTACGTACCTTTTGTTTTGCTGGAGTCTTCTGTTGAGGCAAGGCATCTATTTGTTGAAGTATTTTCTGCTGGTATATGGCAACTAGTTGTTGAAGTCATTGTTGTTCCTTGCTGATATAAGGTTGCTACAAATACTATGTTAAAGCTGCCATAACTCTGCTACAGCAAGAAGGAAAGTCAATTATCTTTTGGTAAGTTTGTCAAGCTGTTACTATAAGTGTTAGTTCTTGAGAGTGGAACCATATAATTTATAATGTTCACACCTCGCCAATTAAACTCCGTGAACTGTTTTCAAGGTTTGTGATATAAGTGCCCAATTGCATCAACCATTCCACACTTAGAGTCTTCTTTGTACTTCCAGTTCTTGTATTTGAATTGAGACCTTATGACATCTTCCTACTTATTTGACCTTTTGTCCATCAACAACTTTAACTGTGAAGCCCTCATGGGGTACACAAAAAGGTTTAGTTGTTTAGCAACAACAATGTGAATACAATTATGAGTACTACCAGAATCTATGAGTATTAATATATTTCTATCTCTTATGACTCCTTTAAGCTTCAAGATCTTAGGTTCTAATTTCCCTATCACGATTTTCAGTGGAGCTGTAGGCTTGCTTTCTTCTTCTCTTGGAACTGGGACCTTATCAACCTTTTCAAGTTGTCACAGAATGTATTTGGCACTCGATTGTTGTATTTGGGGGAAGTTAGTTGTGAGGTCCATGTGGCTCTACAATATTAAGCATGTTGCAGATGGCAGTGTTGAGATGTTCAAAGAGAGGTTTGTGGTGAGAGGGATCTTCCAAAGAGAAGGAGTGGACTACAAGGAGACATTTGCTCCAGTCGTCGACTATATTTCTATTAGAGTTGTTATGTCCTTGGGATGGAGGATACACCAGATGGATTTGAAGACAACTTTCCTTAATGGGATCATTGAGGAAGAAGTGTACATAGAGAAGCCTTAGGGTTTTCAAGTAAGTGCGAAGCAATCCCATGTTTGTTTTGCAGTGAACACCTTGAGTCAATTTATGGTGGAGCCAATGTTAATTCTTGTAACCCAGCACCCAACTAATAATTCCAATAAAATCACTTTATTAATCATTAGCACAGCTAGGTTATTAACCAATATAAATCAGCGGAAGCATAAAACTAAAACCAACACATTGCACAAGATATTCGGGTAAATCACCCCTAGAAAAACTCTGAAGGGAAAACCAGATCTGAGTTTGATTTTATTAAATAAAATCTTAGGCTCCCATCCTAGGATAATGGCCCATCAGAGGAAAATAATGCAGCACTTGGCCTAGCCCACCTGGCCCACCTGGTTGCTATCTCCTTGTTGTGCCTTTGCACCTTTCTTCAACCCTGCCCACTCACACTTGGATAAACTCTCTTCACCCACTCAATGACATCTCCTCACTCTATGTGTGTGTCACATCCTCTCACCTAGGCTGCATTTTATTACATTGAGTTAACCCCAAATCCAAAACCCTGGATCTTCTCCAAAGTGATCAACGGCTGAGATCTAATCTCACGTTCACTTTAGATCTAGCAGCTAGGACTTAATCAACTCACTTAAGTTACTAATGCCAAATAACTTAGGCATTTAACTTAATTAATTAAAAGATCATTCACTTTAATAATTGACTCATAAAGTGAACTCCTAAGTTTTCGAGAGGTTACAAAGACAACTTCCACATGCTAGACACCAAACCTATGTGGAAGTACTTGTCCGATGCTAATACATCAACAGCCAAGGTAGGAGCATTGTGTAACAGTAAAACATGTGCTCAGTTATTTGAGGGGCACAATGGAGTATGGTCTAAGATATCTTGGAGATGGTGAAGTCAAGTTGCAGGGTTATTCAGACTCAAATTCAACAAGCGATGCAATAGACAAGAAGAGCACCTCAAGGTGTTGCTTTAGCTTGGGATCAGCGATGGTATCCTGGTCCAGCAGGAAGCACACTTCCATGGCACTTAGCTCAGCAGACAGCAGAGATCACTTCATAGAGACAGGATTCAAACGTAGGAAGTGAAGCTCCAGTATATTCCCGTGGATTTGCAGGTAGTTGATATTCTGACCAAACCCTTGGAAAAAGGGAAGTTTGGGGCATTCAAGGGAAGACTTGGATTGGTATAGAATTCCTTCCTCACCAAGAGGGAGTGTTGAGTATATTCCCATGGATTTGCAGGTAGTTGATATTTTGACCAAACCCTTGAAAAAAGGGAAGTTTGGGGCATTCAAGGGAAGACTTGGATTGGTGTAGAATTCCTTCCTCCCTAAGAGGGAGTGTTGAGAAATATAGCTCGAACAAGAACTTCCACACAGGCAAGGATGATTTTAGGGGCTAAATTTGGCTCATGGGCTAATTTTCCATGGTTTTTCCAAAAACGAGATTCGCTATTTTAAAAATGATTCGCCCAAATTCTATAGGATAAAATTATTTTACCTTAAAAATCGGCCAAACTTTATAAAATATATATAAAATCCTTGGAAATTTGAATATTTTTACAAAAATATCGCCAATCATTTATAGTTGGCATATGAAGGATTAGTAAGATTCACCAAGGTTTCTACATTTTAAAATAAATTTCCATCCTTAAAATCATCCCTGCACACAGGTTCAATGTGAACGTGCAAGTAGTTCGAGATATTTATATTTTCGAAAAGTAATTTAATTTTCGAAAAGTAATTCTATTTTGTAATTCACTCTAGTAAAAAAGTGAAAGTCATGTATTTAGTTGTTAAGTCTAAAAAGGTGTATCTCAAAAATAGATTAGGGTTTTGGTCTCAGCTAAAAGTATAAAGACAAGTCAAGATAGAGAGTTCATACACAGAAACACAGTTGAACAGTTGAGCAGGTTTGGCAACCGAGAGAGAGAGAGCAGGCAGCCAGGAAAGAGGCGTTTCCAGGCAGAGAGTACAGGCTGTAAATGGTTTTGTACAGTCGTACGGACAGGACCGTACAGATCTGTACAGTCCATACAGCCATACAGCAGGTCGTATTTCTCAGGCAGGTCGTCCCACTCAGTGCAGGGTGATTTCAGTAACCGTGCATCTGCTAAGTTTTGGCAGCTTGTGGAGGTTTCCTTGTAAGTTTTTCGAACGAATGAAAAGATGATTTGAAGGAGTAATTAACTGTGTATATGTGTAACTGTTTTATGCTTTTGCTATTTAATTTTCAGCTATTGTGTGATTGATGCTATGGTCTGAATTTAATTTCTGCATTAATTAAATTCAGCAATTACTTGTTTAATTGAGAATCGAGATCATAAGGACTTTAGTCACCTAGACCTGGAATTTTTGCAGAATTATGTAGGCCCATTTATGACACATCCAAAGGGGCTTGCAGCCCTAACAGCATTCATTGATTGAGATTTGAAGTTTAGTCAGGCCTAATGCTTCACACGTGCTTTTAGTCTAGCCTCTATTTAGTTAGATCGCAGTGTGGATGTTTAAGTTTCTGTTTTCTGAAAACAGAATCAGTAGTTTTTTATGACAGTATACAGCAAGTGAATGTTTTCGTACCACATAAATGTCAAACTAACTAAAAAAAACATTTGAACATCCTTATAAAAGAGAATGCATCTAACAAAAATGTACTACTTGCCATCATAAAGCATATCTATCAATATAATGTTTGCTAAATTGGATATTAGAAACTAATCTTTAATTTATGTCAGTTTGGATTTTTCTGAGGTGAGTTCAAGAATAAAGCAGTCCGTTCACCCTTTTTTTTAAATTGGTAGCTTCAGTTGTAGGAAAAGAATATTTTCTACTTTTGCAAATATAAGAATACTCAACTCAATCCAAAGTAAGGACTTCACTCCTACTCAATCATGTTCCACAAATGAGTAATGAACTTACTTTTGCAAATATAAGAATACTCAACTCAATCCAAAGTAAGGACTTCACTCCTACTCAATCATGTTCCACAAATGAGTAATGAACTTACTTGTACAGTAGTATGGTACAACTCAATCATGTTCCACAAAAGAAAAATGATTGTACTGAAACACTCACTGACCCAAATATTAAAATACAAAATGAAATACTAGAAAAATAGGCCAGGGAAAACAATTAAAATTTTATTTTACCTGAGGAAATTGGTAATTACGAAGCTTCACCACATCTGCAATTCGCTTAACAGCACGACTGCCCATGTCAGACGAGAATTCCTGCATGATATATTCACCAGTAATTAATTAGCAAAAAATAATAACTCTTACCAGCAAGAACAATATTCAACCAAACTGGAGTGAGGTCATGACCAACATGTTAGAATCAACTACAAGGACCTAATTTTGACTGCCTTTTAAATCAAAACTAAATAATTACCTGATCTCTGAAAACTGTAAGTCCTTCCTTTAAACTTAATTGAAACCAATCACGGCATGTTACCCTGTAAATTTGGCACAAAGGACAATTAGAATTAGGATGCTATGGAAAACACACAGTAAGCCTTGTTAACTCCTCCATATTCTGTTAATCTAACTATAGAGCATATCCAGAAATATGCAGAATACGAGGAACATTGAACTATAATATATTATGTGGCCTTAAAACCCTTAGAATTATTCAACCGCCGACAATTAAATACATACTTAATGGATCTTCAGCATAGTACATGCTAAAACAGAAATAACAATGTACAGATCAAATCTGACACATAGATATCTAATTTCATGCTAATGACTTATGACATGGTATATGAAGAAAGAGTATATATTAGTTTACCTGTTACCAGTCCAGTTGTGGAAATACTGCCAAACACAGGAACACATGAGCAAATGAGTCAGAAAAATATGCGAACAGAAAAAGTTTACACAAACAATTGCAAAAACACTGTCTGGACTCTGGTTGTATTAACTGTTTCCTTAGCATAGCAATACCTCATGACCAATAACACCCAAGATAGCAGCGTAGTCGGCATCTGTTGCAGTTTGTGGAGATGCCAAAACAAGTCTTGAATTAAATATCTGCATTTGAAAATGTCATACAACCATGAGAGATTCAATTCAGAAATCCAACAGAAAGGAATCATCAAAAACTCACAACTTGACAACATATAGCCAACACTATACAAAAGGAAACATGAATGGAAAGGGCGTTCTACATTAAGGCTCTTGTTCTCCATCGCTCCCCTGGTGGAACCCAGACAATAAAAGAAAAAAATGAGAAGGTATCATGGAAAGCAGGTAAACAGTAAAAGAATTATAGTTATTCACAGAGCTACTCCACTTCAAAAGAAGTTCCTTCCATGTTTAAATTAGTCTTTATGCATCTTTGCAGTATACAAAGACTATAATAGAAGTATTTATACATTATTTAAAATTTTAATGTCTAGGTTTTACCATTGGCCTGCTAGTGAAACACAATAAACTAATAAAAACCAAAAATACACCGTAATAAAGAGCAAGTATTTATCCTACCAAGAATTAGCACATATCTTACATGTTAAAATCAGGTACTGCCACAATGTTAAATAGATCAAGGTCATATTCCAGACCAAAGACCTGGACAGAAGAAACAGATCAGTAAACATCTGGCAAACCACCTCAAAGGCAAACGACTTCGAATGCAATCTTCCTTACTTAAGAAATTAATGCATCTAAAATGGAAAATGAATAATGATCACTCGTACATCCTCATCCCATTTCATGGCCGCCTTCAGAGAATACATAGCATAAGCAGTCTTTGATATATCATCTGCAGGAGTCCAAATGCGAAGTGAAACTTGGCGTCCTGATCGTGTAATGAATGCATCATCTCTACTGACTAATGGACCAGCAACCAAAGCAAATAGATAGCAAGGCTTCTTGAAAGGATCTTCCCAGACAGCATAGTGTCTGCCATCCTGCAACACAAAACAAACTTTGAATTTAGATGCTAACGACACTGCCAACATGTATTTTGAAGATCTTGCCATTTATCTTAACTAAAATGCACATACCTCGAGATCCCCCTGCTCTGTTAGATTTCCATTAGACAATAGCACAGGAAACAGTGTTTTATCTGCCTCAATTCTAGTTGTAAATTTTGCCAATACATCTGGACGATCCTGCATTATATAGACATAAAAGGTTTTTGATAAGGACTCCATCTAAGGATATGGCTAAAAAGTTCCTATTTCAGAATAGGTTGATGTGTTAATAATTGGACTTCAAAGACCAATTATGCTGTGTTGTAACAATTTTGAATCAACTAAACATAAAATAGCCCAAATAGAAACTCCTACATGGTATGAATTCCAAAGAAGTTACATATACTTTCCACATGCAAAATGATGCTTAACTGAACCATAATCTACTAAAGACTAAATCTATCAAACATTGGAAAAATAACAAGTGTAAAACATTTTCCAATATCAGGTGAATTTTGAATAAGATAAGATAATTTTACTAATGTTCAAAAAATGACCAAAAAGTAGCTCAAAGGGTCAAAGAAGTACAACCAGTGATGTTAGTATGTGAGAGTGCTACTTCGAATGCAGAATAAAATAGAGAAAAGATTGAAACTATGAAAAAGGTCCTACATTAAGAAAGGACAAGGAGTAAGAAATAAATAAAAAAAGCACAACAAACTGTCATCAGATTATGATGAGGAAGTAGAAGGTGAGGAGGAGGTACATCCTGCTGCATCCACCATTGAGAAGGCACCAATAAACTGTATAATAATGTCATTGGGCAAAAGTCCATGGCTGGTAGACCCTGGTTCGGTGACCTTGAGAGGAACCCGAGCACCACAAGCATTGATTCTCCTAGAACTCAAGGCCGAGGGAAAAAATTTCATGATAGAGGCATGTCCCAGATTAAGTCATCCAGCAAACCTATGTTGAGGGTGGGTGATCCTCTATGATCTCATGGTAACCCAACCAACTCTAGGGTGTGTCACAATGCAAGGTCTCACCAATTTGGTCCCTGCAGTGTTTAGGTGATATATGCACTGCTAAGAGCCACCAAACACAAAAGTAGGCTGGAAAACGTAAGTGGTTAACCTCGCAGGACGAGATCTAGAGGACATATGTAAGGTCTGACTTTTGAGAGTGGCCATCTCATGCACGTAAAGAGACAAACATATTTGGTTAGGGTAGTAGATGAAAGAGGAGAACCCTTCCGAATCACAATACAAGCAGTAATATATATTGTGGATACCATAGTAGATGGACCATTTAAAGATGAAATGCTCCTCATACTCCATCTCTCGCAAGTTGCATAACTAACAAATCTTCTCATTAAGGATGCAATGGTCAATCTCAATCCAAAGTTGATGGGAACAAACACTGAAGTGTTTGAGTTGGAACCTAAGACCATGAGACCGATGGCACCAAGTATACTTTCAACGGATGATGATATCATCTATCAACTATGGAAATGAGAATAGAAGGCCATCTTCGAGCGAAGAGCTAGTGAAGGAGAGATCCAAGCAGCATGTATGTACTCTCTGATAACCTTGTTGAGCTCCCACTTGAGGGAAAATAGGTGGCTCGAAGCATCGATACAGTAGTTGAAAGGGAGAGGTACTCAATAGAGATATTGATGGACTAAAGCAATGAGGCAGCCTCAGAGAACTAGATGCATCTTTGTACTGAGCGGGTAGAGGCAATCTCCATAGAAGAACAAAAGGGCCAAGTAGGGATATCTCTCACACCATGACACTAAATATGCCATGGTAACAACCCTATGAAAGAAAGAAACTAGTCTGAAAATGCTCTCAAGGCACATGATATCAGCATCATACTGCACTTGCCTAGTAGCTTGACAATGTGTCTGCTTGCATTGGATCATCTACTGCAACATGAGGGACTGTGCTCAATCTATGTGTGACTAATCAAGGGGCAATAAACTAGGACCCAAACCTTAACTCCATATAGAACAGTTAACCTGATATGTCAAAGAGGTACATCTTAGCTGAGATGTCCTAAAAGCAAGTGTGGAAACATGGAACGAGACTTGTAATCCTTGCTAAGTCAAGGTTGGCCTACGGGTCTCAAGAAAAATCTAGCACTAGTGAATTGGAACTCTGTATTAGTGTAAGTTGCGATGATTTCAATCTTGCTTCCAAAGAAAATGAAATGCATCATAGCTCCATAATGCATTATTGTTAAATCGCCATAATTTTTACATATCCTGTCGTGAATATGTCATATGACCCATGATTTAGGAGTGCTATGAAAAGATCTATAGATTGGCTGACACAAAATTCGATTTTTCCTCTTCTACTAAAATATGCAGTGCGTTGCACCTCACTAAGGTAATTCATCTCTTTGCATTTCCTTTTGAAATAGAATAATTCTGCATGATTCCATATATTATTCTCCTTCGTAATAAGAAAGTATTACTTTCATAAATGCACCGTCATAAGCCTTCATTTGGCCTCTGATTTGTTGAACATAAATAGTGGCTCTACCTCCATATTGATTATATTAGTAATGTTGCATTTAGGTAGAAATGTTCTTTTTGTTTTACTTATTGTGCTACACTACGTAGAAATTGTTTCAGTGGGTTACCACCATAAACTGGGCAAAAACAATTATCATTTACTAACTATATGGGGGTATAATACCCTTTTGGGTTACCACATTGAAGTGGTCCACAACCTTCTCTAGTTTTTGAATAGTATTCGTGGTAATAGTTATATCACGAAGAAGATGGGTCATGGATTAGTGAGCCAAACTCTTACAAATTCCAATCACATGGACAATGATGATGAATGTCAAGCGGCATTGACCATGAAAGTTTCAATCTAATCGGAGGTTTGATGAATATTATAGTATATCCCTCATTTGAGATATTCAATAAAGTATTTGAATCACCAATTACCCCTAGACTCTAAAAGGTGCATTTGCATTACATTACACCTATATATAAAGTCATGATGAATAATTTTGTCAAATAGAGCCCTAACAATCATGTAAACCTTTTAATTCCTATAAACTAAAATGTCAAATTAAGGCCCAAGCACCATTTAGAGATTTATTTCTAGAATTGACCTTTTACTAAGACTTCTATGATAGAGTCAAAATAGTATTTTCCCTTAGCTTGTGACTATTCTCTACCATTGGTCTATTTTGAACGACTTAACAAATGATCATGACTTTCAGATAGAATTATCCAATTCTAAGCCCAATGAGTGATGATCATTGTAAACCTTGACACCAGAATGGACAAAGATTTAAAAGGGTTCTTTGATCCTTTATTATTACACCTAGACATATGAAAAATCATGTAAGGTGGCAATACAATTGTGATTGCAAATTCTCTTTCCATGTCCATTCTATTAAACAAGAGATATAAAGCAAGTTTCAAAGACAAACAATTTTATGTAATAACAATCTTGCCAAGGTATTTATGCAAGAGAAGTGGATAAAACTTGACATGAAATATATAGGAAACTAAAGTCTTAATAGTCCAAAACATGCATTATTGGCCTCGTGCTTACATATAGAAGTACATAGGTACATGGTGAATTATATTCTTTCCAAGGAAAACGCGCGAGGGTTTACTCGTGAGCATTTCGCAAATCATACCAAGTGTAAACCCATCAACGCTAATTATGACGCCTGACCCAATAGGGATACCTAGTGAGGCATGCAACAACAACATCCAACTCGAGGGATTGACACTCAGACATCCTACATGAAGCTCAACACACTCTACCACTTGTGTTAGCCCACTGAGGTTGTTGCATGCTAATGTATTTACTTACATGTGGAAGATATTAGTCAACAAGTAATTTCCAACTCCCAAGGCTAAGCAAGCATTTGCTTTGATGTCAAATAGGCAAAATATGGTGACTCGTGGTCAAAAATCCATAGTAAATAAAAACTCGGAAGAAGCCACATGAATCTAAAAA
>ML812821.1:64385-78358 GCA_009831015.1 Picea engelmannii
GTTAGATCAGCCATTTGGAGTTTTGCTATAGTTGTTATTATTACTCTTTCAAGAAATCTATTGGGATATCATCTTGCCTAACATATTTTTCTTGAGCTAGGGCTTAGATTTAGTACAGAGTTTCATGTATCACCAGTGCAAAGATGTAGTTCGTTCTCCAGCCATGAAATGATGTACGGAAGATACTTAATTAAACTTCCATGTTTTAGTTAAACCTTTGACTTGGCATTGTTGGTTTATTTATGTTCTAGGTTAACGTAACACATCTTCAGGAGTTTGTTGTCAACCTAAACCTAAATAAACAATACACGGTTTATCTTAATAATAATATTTAATGGAATATATTGGTGGACAAAAGTAAAGATTTACTCAAATCTGGCTTTAGCAACCATATTATTATTTTTTTATTGTGAAACATTGCAATGATCTCTGGATCTGCATTTAGTAGAAGAAATTGTATATATATATGAACCTCCAGGGTTTAGTTTTCCTTTTTTAGACCTAGTTTGAATGTGATGCACATGGGCCTTTTATGGTATGATCTCTCTTTTGGCTCATAAATGAAGGTATAAATATTTGTTAATTAAGGATTATGTTTTGCATGAAGTTCAAATCTCATATTTGTTATCCCATTCTTACTGCAACACTTTTCCTCCATTGCAATATAAACAACAGAAGAAGGTAGATCGATATCCTCACTGCTTGAACGCCTCAACTAAACTGCCAACGATTCCTTTAGTATGGTCGTTGTTCTTCTCTAAGGGTTGCAAAATTAATTAGCTTAGTTAGATTTGATTTTGTAGATTAAATTTCAATTCCTAGATTAGTTTTTTTTTTAATTTCAGCATTTATTTTCAGTATTTCAAGTTGGCAAATAAACCAATCGCCTCAACTCCCACTAGTATTGCTTTGAACCCTTGCAAGCCTATAGCTCGATCTGGGGAACTCATCGGAATGGGGGTTGGCCATTGTGGAGTAGTTTAATAGGACAATCCATTAATTGTTATTGCTTGGTTGGAAACACATGGAGTTTGTGTGTGAAGTCAAACGGGCCCTCTTAGGACTTCGATTCTCCTCGTGTTGGACCTCCGACAAACTTCTAAACGTGTGTCTAAACGTGTGTGTGAAGTCAGAGGGATACTCTCCCTATTGGACCTCCGACATACTCAACATCCAATCTGAGGGATAGCCTATAAAGGGCCAAACCTAGATTAGTTTTGCTTTCTTGTATCACTCTTTGCACACACTTCACACTCAAAAGTTGGCTTGCAAACATGAGAGCCACTTCACAATAAACCTAACAACTTAAGAAACTCACGAGAGCCACTTCACAATAAACCTAACAACTTAAGAAACACATTAATAAATTAAAATTTACCAAGAGCACTTCTTAAAACATCTCAGAAACATTATATTAAGGATCACAATATCCTTCGACATACTTGCAATATCTTTTATATTTGGCATTGGTCTACGTTTCAGCATTTGTTTATCATATCCTTTCAAGCACTTGTATTTTCTTTTAAGTTATATTATATCTATGCAAGTATCTTGAATGTTTTACTTTCCAGCATAAGCATTTTTCCTTTCAAGTGTCATATAAGCTGCTAGTGTAGAGTTACTTATATCTTGCTCTTGTTTGCAATAAAATCCTAGATATTATTTTTTGTACTTAGCTTAGTTCAAGCCTTAGATTATTTTATTGGGGACTTACCCCCTTGGCTTCGCTAGGAGTTGACCTAGACGGAGGAGTTGAGGATTAGGTGACAGCACCTTGACTCGAGACTTGCCCCCAAGGACACACCCAGTGGATATAAGGTTTTTCCAAGTTACCCGAGGTGTGTATAAAGACGACAACAATTGCACAAGAAATTTCTGGGTAAATAACCCCTGGAAAAACCCCAAAGGGAAAAGCAATTTCGTGAGATTTGTTATTATTAATTTGGGCTCCCTTCCTAAGATAATGGCCCACCTAAGGAATACAAAACAACAAATAGCCAAGCCCTACAAACCTCAAGATCAATCCTTCGATCTTGTTGGTTGGTTGTTATGTCCCTTAATGCCCCTTTGCTCCTTTCCTCGCCCCCTGCCCTACACACTTGGATGAATGTCCTTCTCCACCCAATCAATGAGAGCTCACTCTCACACTCTGTGTGTAACTGTGTATGTCATCCTCGCACATAGCCTAACTTTTATAACCTTGAGTTTACCCTATATCCAAAACCCTAGATCTCCAAAGTGATCAAGGGTTGAGAATAAATCTCACCTTCACCTTAGATATAACAGCTAGGACTTAATTTCATTACTAATGCCAAATACTTAGGCATTTAATTAAATTAAACTCACTTTATTACAAAAGTACATTCACTTTATTAACCACTTAATAAAGTGCATTTCCTAAGGTTCTGAGAGGCATTAAGGACGACTTCCACATGCTAAACACCAAGCCAATGTGGAAGTACTTGTCCAATGCTAAATACATCAACACTCCCTCTTAGCGAGGAAGGTACTTCTACCATCTAGAGGTAGCTCTGTCTTCGCTGTCAAATCTACTACCATGGTT
Source organism: Picea engelmannii (assembly GCA_009831015.1). NCBI lineage: Eukaryota > Viridiplantae > Streptophyta > Pinopsida > Pinales > Pinaceae > Picea > Picea engelmannii. Next base: position 66,949 of record ML812821.1, read on the forward strand.
GCTTTCCAATCCACCTAGTTGGTTGCTCCCTCTAAAACAAAAGCTATCCCTGCCATCTCATTCAAACCTTTCTTCAAAGACTTGTTGCCTTTGAATATGCTCCTAGAAGTATCCTGCTCCTGAGCATCCTGCAAGATCATCTCGTACAACGACTCCTTCTTGACAGACTTGGAAGGCATGTTAGCACCTCAAGACAACCTCACAATTGGTACACTGAGGCATGTTAGCATCTCCAATCAATGGCCATATCCCTAGACCGCCTACCCCCTTTCAAGTACTCTCGAGATGTGCCAAGCCCCCTCCTATTGTCTAAACAAGAATTGAATCAAGCCATTTGGGAGAACATCTATAAACAATATATCCAGGTTACCTAGACTGTGTCATCGAAGAGCCTCAACCCGAAGACGGCCTTCTATCCAGAGCACTTGTTGGAGGTATAGAACAACATCATTGACTGCCCCCATACACATGAAGACATTGGGTGCATGCTCTTGGGATTACTCTCGAGCAGTTTTGGGTGGGATCCCATAGACTTCAAATAAAGATTAATCACCATATTCTACAAAAAGACAAGATTTGCTTGTTGATGTTTTTGGTAGTTGTGGGAGGTATTCACCTCCAAGAGACCTCCTATAGATTGATATCCTGAGAAGAGAAAATCCCTCTCTAGCAATGAGAGACAAGGGCATAAGTCGACCCTATTATGAAGATAACTTGTACGTAACAAAAGTAAAGTCGACCCTATTATGAAGATAACTTGTACGTAACAAAAGTAAAGTCAGCCCTACAGAGAAAAATTATAATGGGAAATTATAATTTCCAGAAGGAGAAGTCAGCCCTAAAATTTCAGTGACGAATTAGTATAAATACAGATCAAGCCTTCCTCATTTGACACACAACAACTCGCCCTCCTGACACATCTAAGGCCGTCGCAGGAGTACTAGTCTGAGGCAGCAAAATTCGGCTTGATTTGAGGCATTTCTGAGACAACAATTGGGCACATCTATAACAACATATATCTCTGTATTTGGGTGACTTTCTCTTGGATATAATTATGTAGCAGGGCTCCTGCTTTGCTCGGGGGTGACACTTGAGGATGCCTATGGTTGGGTGGCAATGAAAGAGCATTGCTTATGGTCAAACGAGCAGACCCATTGTGTAATCTGTGTATGGTTAATCTTCTTGCGATCCTAGTTAGCTTACTACAGTTGTAAACTAGTCTAGAATTTAAAATTATAATGGGAAGTTATAATTTCGAGAAGGAGAAGTCGGCCCTAAAAGTTCAGTGACAAATTAGTATAAATACAGATCAAGCCTTCCTCATTTGACACACTACAACTCGCCCTCCTAACACATCTGAGGCAACCGCAGGAGTACTAGTCTGAGGCAACAAAATTCGGCCTGATCTGAGGCATTTCTGAGACAGCAAATTGGGCACATCTGTAACAACATATATCTCTGTATTTGGGTGACTTTCTCTTGGATGTCATTCTGTAGCAGGTCTCCTGCTTTGCTCAGGGGTGGCACTTAAGGATGCCTATGGTTGGGTGGCAATGAAAGAGTATCGCCTATGGTCAAACGAGCAGACCAATTGTGTAATCTATGTATTAATCTTCTTGAGATCCTAGTTAGCTTACTGCAGCTGTAAACTAGTCTAGAATTTAAAACTTCAACTTTGTCACTTACAGGAGCCGAAGACAAAGATGCACCTCATCTTCAGATGCCCTCTTTACTACGAGATTAGAGATCATTATTATTGCCTTTATCAAGATTCGAGAGGCTTCGTCTCCACCTTCTTTCGTCACCCTAATCAGAGATGCCTTGCACTCTTCATTGGGAGAGGTGCTCTGATACAAGGCCCGATCCCTCATTGCCCCATCTCAACCAACAACTCCCAAGAGGATCACTTCTTACTTCAGGTTCCCCCGTCGAATCGAATTGGCCCAAGACACTCTAAACATTACAATGAGGCCCATGGATCTTCTTGAGTATCACCATCTCGACCTTTCCCCCCCCCCCTCCCTCGAGAGGACCAACCTACATCTTTGAAACCTATGAGGAGCTACCTATCCAAGGCACAGACCATGCATCATCATCATCATCATCATCAAACTGGCAAACAAGCCGGATCAAGATGGACTTGGGGTTGAGCTCTTCCCAGTCATCAGACTACCTCACAGTGCTAACCGAGTAACCAATATTCCATCAAAATTTTCTTTCCTTCAACCTTGGAAGGTAGAAGAGCAAAAAATATCGACAAGAATACAAACTTGGCCCTAAAAATCTCAAGAAATATTGAACAATTCAACAACCTAAAAAACTCGAGAAATCGAAGATATTTGCAACACTGCTTTACAATGATCAACGGCTCCGAAAACAAGCCCACATCTCAATCCCCTCACTCGCACTTGACCATCAAGACCGACAAGGTTTGACATTGTCTCTCCCTCTCTCATACAAGGCCAAGATCCACAATATCAAGGGCTTTGATTGTATCACAACATCTACATTATCATATCTTAATGGTGGACTACTAGTTTATAGCTCTTGGAGGGAAACTAAGTTCTTTTTTTACCTCCTTTAGCTTCTTTCTTTCAGCATTGTCTTAGAAGTTGCTTTGGCACTACCACATTGTAGATATACTAGATGTATCGTTTACTCCCTTTGACCTACTTTTGTGGTCACTTGTTGGACATTATAACCTTATCATATTATCTTATCAAACCATGAACTCACTTTTGGAAAATGTAAAGGCATCCACACCTTTGGAAAAATTTTAACAACTCATATTTGGCATGCGTGGCTTAATACAAAGGCCCTACCTTGACTTCCGATCATTCTCTCGAACTTATAACCTTATCCTATCATCTTGTCAAACCATGAACTCCCCTTTGGAAAATGTAAAGGTATCCACACCTTTGGGAAATTTTCAACAACTCATATTTGGCATGTTTGGCTTAATGCAAAGGCCTACCTTGACTTCCGATCATTCTCTAAAGAACTTGCGAGGAGAATCTTTAGAGCTAGGGGACAAGCAGGTTTTCATTCGGCACATCAGACCATTGATCACATCCTTAAACTTTGGGCCATCATTGAGGAGGCACCACATCGCTCTTTGAAAGTCTATTGTTGCTTTGTAGACTTTTGGAAAGCTTTTGATTTTGATCCCCGTGATGCCTTGTTCCAACGACTCGGAGGCATTGGTATTTTTGAAACACTCCTTGCCATTATGCCCCTGTACAAGTCGGTTCTTGGTCATCTCTACACTGCACATGGGATGTCCAACTTTATCAGGAGTACCATTGTCATATCCCCCCCACCTTTGAACCCCATCGTAGAAGGGACGCATTGGCTTAGGGGGCTCCCCGTAGGCCATAGTCGCCAAGGATAGGGGAGCCGAGGGGTCCCAAGGGTCTTCATGGAGCAATGATTTGCTCTTAGAGGAATCTTTGGGGGCCTAAATGAAGGAAAGACACCTAACTTGAAGAGCAAGCCACCCGCAAAGGAGGAAATCGAGGTAAAGGAGTCTATATAAAGAAGTGAGAGGCACATTTGGAAGGACACAATTTGGATTAAGGAGTTCTTTGTTCTTGACTTGGGAGGCGGTTGCCTTAGTCCTTCTTGAGGGTTGTTTAACCCTTGTTCTTAGTTGGGTTTCGATGGGCTAGCCTAGCTCAACCTTTGCATCAGAAGTGCATCTATCGGAGACATAGTTGTTAAAAGAGGCTATTGAGTTTTCTGTGGGGACCAAACCCACATGTGCAGGAGCTAGGAAGCTATCGTGAGGAGGTTTGGAGGAGTTGTTCCAGCCTTAACAACTTTGGAGGGGTGGCCGAGCCCAGCCTCTGCTAATCGATCGGCAAAAAAGAGGGGTCGCACTGCCTATTGTGGAAGTCGCAGAGGAGAGAGGGGTTTTCCTTGGATCGTAAGCCTCTCCCATACAGACCGAGGTCCATTGGAGATGACAGAAGGGCAACAAGGGTATACTAAGGGAACGAAGCTCTGACAGGAGATTTCCAAGCCCAGGTTTATTTGTTCATTGTTGTGGTAGAGAATTAGGGTTAACGTTGTTACAAAACTACTACTATAATATCAACAATCTGTTGGTTATTGGTTTCGGTGTGTGACAACAGCCCTCAAGGGGTTTACTGCTATATTTGGATATTGTTTACTACTGCATTTGGATATTGTTTACTACTGTGTCTGGATACTGTTCATTGCTAACTTGGATACAGTTCAGTGCTAGTTGGATACTCTTCATTGATATTGTTTTAAATACTGCTTATTGTTGGTTTAAAGACCACTGGGAATTGGATATTATATGTTGATATTGACAAGAAATAATTGAAAATTAGCACTGATGTATTCATGAACTGGTTAGGTATTATTACTCTCTGTTTATTGTGAAAATACTATGTGGGAAATCACACAATTACCTTGTTTTCCAGCTAGCTTAATCCCCTAGAAACCCTAGGGATATTACAGTGGTATCAAAGCTCTTATCTTGCCAGCCTGTGGCTGATTAGATGACGAAAAGAAGAAACAAGGAACATGGGGGACCATAACGAAGAAAGAAATGACAAAGATGATGACAGTGTGTTGCACATCCTAAGTGATCTAGCTAAAGGGAAAAACGAAATGAAGGAAACCTTTGCCAAGGGGCAGTTAATTGACACTGTCACACAACTATTGAGCCCACTCAGTAACATTTCAGGGCTTAACATCGATGGGGGCAATGGATAGACCAGATTTCATGCAAAAGGGAGTAACAGTGGGGCCCCAGATAATGGTCAAAACAGACCTCAGGCGAAAGGAAGCAATTCTCATGTGTCCAGGCAAAGTGTACAGTAGACAATGAGTGGGAGGACACCTAGACCTCTCCTACCTCGCTCCATTGAGGAGCAACATCCAACACAGCAAAACCAGAGTGAGGATTTTTCCACATACTTCCAGGAGTATATCGCACTTGGAGAAGAATTTCAGGCAACCATGTCCTTGCATGACTACTGCAACATTAAGTACAGAAAACAAACCCAGGGAGGGGCCTAGAGGAGCCCCAGGACAACAGCAGAACGTTGATCTAAGACGGAAGGTGGGGAAGCTATCCATCCCATCCTATGACAGTTCATCCAGATACACAGCTAGATCACGAGTTCAGAAGTTGGACACCTACCTCTAGCTCAATCCAATGACAGAAGTAGAAGCCATCAAATTTGCCACACTACACTTGGACGGTGAAGCTCATCAGTGGTGGTACCATGGACTAGTGACACTAGGGCATGCTAGCATCACATCCTATGTGGAGTTCACACAGAGACTAATGGACAGATTTGACCGGACAAATCCAGAAATCTCCTTCCGCGAGATGGCACAGTTGAGATAGACAGACAGACAATTAAGAAGTGCTCCTTGATCTACTTCCATGCTATTTGGTGACAAATTCTAACTGACATTGATTTGGATCTCCTAAGCATCAATGGCATGGTAGATGTTAGCAATTGAATTTGACCATAAGGCATGGATAATGAACATATCCGCACTCAATGATGAATTGCACTTTCAGTTTAATCTAAGTCTATCGAGCATCCACTTGCTATCTCTTGAAATATGGTCATATGACAGCATTTTACTTTTCCCTCTGACATCAATAACATCTTTTTAAAGTAATTTGAATGGTAACATGGTGACTCCACACAATTTCTGGAAACTGTTAACATAAACCGTGTTCATGTCTAGCATTTCCCATTTGGAGTTTTATTTAGATTGTGTTCTTGAACTATAACCTGATTCCAATAACTTCAAGACGAAAACTTGATGATTTCTAGTTCTAGTTTTAATGTGCATGGTTAACAACAATGATGTAACACAGAGATGTACCACTGAGATCAAAATGAATAAGATCAAAATTAATCTTTCAGTAATTTAAGAATCTTGAATCAGATAGGTAAACATATCTGATAATGGAAAAAGAGGTTGACTCCCACAAGTATGATGATCTCTGTCAAGCTTCTAGGATTAAGAGGGAGTTGACAGTGTCTTACAATCTCCAGCAGAATGGGGTTGCTGAAAGAAAGAACAGGACAATTTGTGAGGCAACCAGAGCTATAATGTATGATCAGGATCTTTCGTTGTCTCTTTGGGCCGAAGCTGCAAGTACTGCACTTTATATTCAGAATAGGTGCCCTCATAAAGCCTTGGACGAGAAAACTCCAAAAGAAGTCTTCACAGGTAAGAAGCCTTCAGTTGATCACTTGAGAATTTTTGGTAGTCCTGTCTACATTCATGTACCAAAAGAAAAGAGGACTAAGTTAGAGCCCTCCGGAAAGAAAGGCACTTTTGTGGAGTACAGTGAGACCTCAAAAGCATATCGAATCTATGTACTAGGGCAAAAATATATAGAGGTTAGTATAGATGTGACCTTCCATGAGGAAGTTTTTTCTGTCGTTCCAAAGAGCTTCCCTATGATATAGAGGAGCAGGAAGCTCCAACTTCAGAGCATTCAGGTTCACAACTTTCAGATGAGCAAAGGGAGAAGGCCAGAGAGCCTTCAGTGGATCCCATAAGGGATTTTGTTGAGTTTCCCCTAGAGAAACCTCCTGCCAAAAGGAGGCCAACATGGTGCCGTGAAATTTTAAAGTAAGCAGAAAAGCATGCAGCACCTAAAGGTACTTTCAGAGGAATCAAGAAACCAGATAAGTACTCAGGTTTGATAGCTCAATTGAATCATGTGATTAACTCAGAACCTTCGACTTTTGATGAGGCTACCAAGCATAAAGTGTGGAAGGATGCCATGGTAGAGGAGTACGAGTCAATATTGAAGAATGATGTATGGGAAGTGGTCCCAAGACCACAAGGAAAATCAGTAGTGACCTCTAAATGGATTTACAAAATAAAACGGGCAGTAGACGACAGCGTTGAAAAATACAAAGCTAGATTTGTGGCTAATGGTTTCTCTCAGAAAGAAGGAATTGATTATGATGAGATCTTTACTCTCGTTGCCAGGTACACCTCTATCGGAGTCATCATTTCTCTTACTTCAGTTTTTGGTTGGAAACATCACCAAATGGATGTTAAGACTGCTTTTCTTAATGGTGAAGTTGAGCAAGAGGTTTATATCGAGCGGCCTGAGGGTTTTGTGATCCATGGGAAGGAATCCCATGTCTGCAAACTCAAGAAAGTCTTGTATGGATTGAAACAAGCTCTAAGAGCTTGGTATGGAAGAAATGACAGTTTTCTTCAGGGTCTTGGGTTCTCCAAGAGTATAGCAGATTCTAACCTCTACATAAAGGTTGTGAAGAATAATCTCGTGATCTTGGTTTTATATGTGGATGATTTGTTCCTTACTGGTGAGGAACATCTGATAGCTCAGACTAAGAGGGAGTTGTCAACAGAGTTTGAAATGAAGGACTTGGGTCTTATGCATTATTTCCTTGGTTTAGAGGTGTGGCAGAGACATGGTGAGATCTTTCTCTCACAAGGTAAGTATGCAATTGATGTGCTTCGAAGATTTGGGATGTTGAACTGTATATCGTCAGGTCATTGGGTCCTTGATGTATCTAGTACACACCAGGCCGGACATTTATTATGCAATGAATGCCCTCAGTCAGTTTATGTGCGAGCCAAAACACATTCATATGGTTGTTACTAAGCATATTCTCAGATATGTCTGGGGAACTATAGCCTATGGGCTCAGGTACACTTCCAGTGGAGGTGTAATGCTTCATGGTTATTCAGATTCAAATTGGATGGCCAGTACAGTGGACCAAAAGAGCACTTCCGAATATTGTTTCAGTTTGGGTTCAGTTATGATATCCTGGTCCAGCAAGAAGCAGGGCTCCATAGCCCAAAGCACTGCAGAGACAGAATACATCGCTGCAAGTGATGTTGGTAAAGAAGCAATGTGGTTTAGAAAGCTACTCTCAGATTTGTTTAGTGTTGAGCTAGAACCCACAATAATTCACTGTGATAACCAGAGTTGCATAAAGCCCTCTGAGAATCCTATGTTTCATGACAGATCGAAACACATTGAGATGAGACATCACTATGTTCGGGACATGGTGAGAAGAACATTCTCAGTATTCAGTATGTTCCAACTATGAAACAAACTCCAGATATATTGACCAAGCCCCTGTCATTGACAAAGTTTGTGTACTTTCGAGACAAGCTTGGTGTTGCTGAGAATGCCTCTCTTGTTGAGAGGGAGTGTTAAATTTAATACAGCAACAAGTGTCATTCTCCGGAGGATGGCAGAGACCCTAGCTGTGATTTAGGGCCCCCAGTGCACTCCTGGGGTTCTTGGTCTGGGACGAAGCAGTTAGAGCCATAGCAAAAGACCCTAGTTGAGCCCCTAGTGTATTGTTGGGGTTCTTGGTCAAGGACCAAGCAGTTTGATGTTCTAGGGCCCTGGATGTGTTCCAAGGAATCCTTGCTTAGCGCTTAGATTGATCCTTGGTTGTGTACCTTGGTGGTTAAGCCCCTAGATATATTCTAGGGCCCCTGGATGTGCTCTGGAGTATCCTGGTTTGGGACCAGGCAAATTCTTGTATTAAGTACCAAGCCAAGATGATGTGTGACCTTCTTCTCTCCTGGGATGATCCATGTGACCTAGGAGTAATTAAGAAGAAAGGCATGATCACGTCATTAGCCTTCCTCGTACGCTAGGATGATAAAAAGCTTATAAGTTATATCATGGACTCATGTGGACAAACTACCATTAACGGACTTGACTTTTGACTTTGTCTTATTGTTTATTGATGAAACCCCTTGCTTGATTTATTACCCTCCTAAATTTATGATTGTGTGTTGGTTTGAATTTATATATTGGACTTTACTTTTCCCTAAAGAAAGTTGGCCGCCATGATCTTGAAACCCACCTCAATAATTTAATTTAATACCTTGTTGACTTGGTCTATTAGATTTACCACTTGACATTTTTTAATTGGTAAAATATTATTTGTTATTGTTAAGTGTTAACCTAACCCTAAAGCTCTGTCAAGTGGACTCTGGTAGGTTAATGTGTTAACCCTATCCTACCTACCTAAAACCAATTTAAAGAGTGGTCTCTCCCTCCCTTGATACACTTGATTCATGCGATCTAAGCTGATGCGAAGACTAAGGTTTGCTGCGGCTCTCCCTTTGCATGTTCTTGCCACTTGGTCTATCCCTGCCTGCCGTGGGTGTATCTCTGCTAGCCGTGACTGCTGGAGCTTGCTGCCGGCCTGATTGTGTCCATCCCTGCCTGCCATGGGTGTATCTCTGCTAGCCGTGACTGCTGGAGCTTGCTGCCAGACTGATTGTGTCCATCCCTGCCTGCCGTGGGTGTATCTCTGCTGGCCGTGATTGCTGGAGTTTGCCGCTGGCCTGCTAGTGTCCATCTCTGCCTGTCATTTAGTTTCCTTGCCTGCTGATTAGTTTGATGATGCCAGCCTTGTGGTTTGTTGTGCTGCCTTGATCCTTCTGTCAGCCGCTTTTCCCTTGTGTTTTGCTGTGCCGCCTTACCTTGTCTGTCAGCCGCCTTGGTATTCTTACCTTGTGACTGGATTGTTAGGGCTGTTTTGGACTGCTGGTATTTTGTCTCTGTTTAAAGTAGAAATCTGTGTTCTTGGGCTGAAAATGTTGAATCAGCCTAAGGCTGATTGTGGGTTCATTTTTCAGCCCTAGATTGGACAGTGATTTTTGTTTTCAGCCCTAATAATTGACAGTGGCTTAGACTAGCTTTTTCAGCTTGCTTTTTCCTATCCTAAGAGTTCTTCTTGGCATTGTCCATATGATCACGATGAGATCTACCCTGAGGGTTTGATCAATGATCTACTAAGTTTTTTCTGAGCATAAACTGAATGAAGGAAGGCAACAGCTCTGCTCACCCGGTACATTTGTCTTTTCTACAGATATGACAATACTTAGATCTGGGTTGTGTATGTTATTTACTCACTCATGCTGTTAGGTTATGCATCAGAATTTTTAAATGGTTTGCTGATCTTAAATGGCAGTAGCTATTGATTTGAAAATTTTAAGAATTTCTGTTTCTAGCTAGTCTACTGTTTTTGCCCTTAATAATTATTGTTGCAGCTAGAGCAGCAACAATATTATTAACAACTATGCTGATGTAAAGATGTGGCATCCCACCATCTTAGTGGCACCAACTTATCCCTCATTCAACAACTCTAATTTCTAACCACTCAATATTCAAATAACCATTGTGATTTATAATTCTTGCAACAGAAACCTAACATCTTGGACAATTAATAACCTTTGTATTAGGTCTCTACATAAGACATAGCATACAGCAGGCATTTTAACTGTTTCATCTGCAAGTATTCTATCCAAATGATTTATCTGAAAGTATTTCTACCAAAGCCCTCTGGAAACAACATGGACGTGGAACAAGAAGGCATCTGTAAGGAGGTCATTTTGTGAAAACTTGAAACAAGCATAATTGGTAAAATATGCATGTAAAATGACACAGAATATTTCAATTATCCAATTAGAACTAACAGGTTAGATGCATACTGTGTCAAAGAAATAATTAGGCATTTTATAGTCTGCAAGAAAGATCTCCTTAGGCGCCTCCATGTCTGCTTCCTGAGCTTGAGAAGATAGAGGCTGTGTCGCAACTGTACCAGTCGCCTTCCTGAGAAAGAGAGCAGACCCCTAGCACAGTGTCATCTAATTAGTAATCTAAAAGTAGCATACATCTAAATTTTCATAACTGAAACCTTTTCAAGAAAAAAAAGGGCGTGCAAAATGACACACCGTTAAAGCAGAAAAAGCTGGACTATAAACAGAAGAATAGCAATATATTCATTAAAGCCAGAATCAGATATCAGGGTTGGTCAGAAAGAGAAACAATTCACAAAATTATCAAATCAGGACTTAAGAGTACAGTTAAACAAATGCTCTCAAAGTACAGGAATATGCCCACAATTTCAAGCTTCGTTTTGTGTATATCATTATATGCAATAAAAAAAGACATGTAAATCATACAAATCCAGTATAAAGTAGTCAGATTTGCAAGTGGGACTTTCAAAAAGACATAGTAAGCAAGGTTGCCCAGCTGACTGAGACCCCAGTTCACAGTAACCATGAACAATGAAAAGCAAAAATTCAGAATGTGACAATGGAAGGCAAATGCCAGATGCTAACTATTATGGTAAATGGATTTTGTCATGGACCCAGATGGACAAGTGTATGGAGGCACAATAGAGTTTGTGCACACATTCATCTGTGTGTGTATAGGTGAGAGAGAGAGAAGGCAGAGATAAAAGATCAAAGGGACTCATATAGATGAATGTGTGTAAATGTGAAAGAGAGAGATGCTAACTATTATGGTAAATGCATTTTGTCATGGACCCAAATGGACAAGTTTATGAAGGCACAATAGAGTTTGTGCACATATTCATCTTTGTCTATA
>ML812821.1:84031-99168 GCA_009831015.1 Picea engelmannii
CCAATGAATTAATGTCCTACTTATTTTAAATAATAATAATAACTAACTAACTAATTTAGAACTTATTTACAAATTCGTTTTTGTAAGTTTTGAAATATTACTTTTGATTTTTTACAATAAAGTTGTAATATGTATCCTTATGCCTCTTATAGCTATTAGTGTAAACAATAATGTGCATAGTCAACATTTTTACAAACAAACAAGCTACATAGTAATGAACAAAAGCTAAAGGATACGAGACTTAGTGACCCAAAAGCATATAAATAATTGAAATCACCTGTGGGCATACAATAAAACCAAAAGAAAATCCATGTATGGTGTTTGGCACATAGCAATAAATCCCAATAAAGTCTTACCATACAACACAAAAAACAAACATCGGACATTTCCATTATCATAAATCAAGTAGCTCATGGGATGAGACCCAAATCAAGAAGGGGGTAATCCTTTTCCTTGGGAGCAAGACCCTAACCATCTCTAGTTGGCTCTACAACTGTAATAGTCGACCCCTAACCATGATCACCTTACTTAACTTCCTTGAGTGACTTCTTGGCCTCTGAAATGGCAAAGGCAAGTGTGAGAACTGGTCATTATAGTGTTGTGTCTATAAAAAATATATTGACTATGAAGCATAATTGATAAACATAATGAAGAATGAACAAGAAGATGAACGCAACAAAAATATTTAGTATTAGCTTACATTCATTACTATAATGGTATTTGTCTCTTTTATAAAGATTCCAGTTTGTTGTAAGATCTAACTTATTCTTATTGGAGAGGAAGTAGTTGAGTGATTATCTCAATTGTCATCCAATAATAACTTAAATGCCTAACAACTCGACATTATTACACAGGTAAGCTTTATAATGTAACACCCCCTTTTAAAGCTCATACCACTTAAAAAACAAAACTTGTTGAAAGTGTTGGACACGTAATCCTTGGGATTGTGTTATTGTACCATTAATGTAAATATGAAGAGTCGTAGGTGCTAGGAAGAGTCATTTGTTAGGGAAGATAGCAGTCACTCGAACTGTATTTATGAACCTATCATGTTAATGCAATATACAACATTAGAGTTATGTTTTTTTGTCAATGCCCTAGCCTAACATTGGTATCAGAGCTAGGATAACTCCATGATTCAATTCCCTGGTGTTTTCTACCCTCTAGCGTTTTGGTTCATTATATTCCCTTTTCCCTATGTTCTACATTTTGAATATGTGTTGGTAATTGAGTTGACCAACACCTCCCACTAGACTGCACCTCTCTTCCACCATTTGACTACTCTCTTGTCACTTGTACACGCCCACCGTACACATCCTGTGTATGTTTAACCTGTAGTGCAGACCTACACTCTACTTGTATGGTTTAATCCCAATTGTTAGGGTCTTCCTCAATTTTAACTTCACATTGACCAATGCAAAGAAAACCCTACACCACAACTCAAAGCTACTCTCACGCTGCCCAAATGCCACTGCTCTCATGCTGCCCAAATGCAAATGTTCTACGGAACCCTAATTCGACATTATCATTGTCTTCATTGTCATCCTCCTCCCAGTCATTAATGCCAGCCAAAACCATCATTTGAGTTTGTTGTGGTTAAGTTCCCCCTGCGGACATGTGAAACCCCCCTTTTGGACCAAGACCCCTCTTTGATCCAAGGACAGAAGAAAACAAATGGACACTAACTTCCCTTTAGACCTACTTCGACAATCAAATGAGAAGAAAGAGATGGGGGACTTACCTTCTTACGTTGGTTTCCCTCACTGCTCCAACCTTTTGACCTTGTTGACCAAGCTCCTAGGCGTAAGAAAAAACTACAAAGAAGGAAGAGAAAACACCTTCCTCTACACTAGATTCTCAAGTGAAAATAGATCTATCTATGATTAATCTCACAACAATAGTTATGCATGATCCAATGACATAAAACATGAAGGGAATAGGCCAAGTTATGTATTAATGGAAAGTCATAGTGAAGCACTTCCAGTCCAACATTAACATTGCAGCAGCTCCTCCAGCTCTCCTATCAAGCCCTCTCATGAATGTCTCAAGATCATAATTATGATGCTCTCATGGATTCTCCTCCTTTTCACCTTGGAATGCGCTCATTATATAAGAGTTGGAGGCTTAACCATCATGGAGTATTTTGGGAAATGATTGAGGATTTAGCTCCATAAATTGGGATTTAGCTTATCTCATGGATATTGAATTTACCTGAGATGGAGCCATGAGATATGACTTGAATCCTTGACCTCGTCTTCTTAGAACTAACCCTTGGAATAAGGTGGGCTAGCCATAACTCCCTCTAACCACTTCAACGCTCCCCCAACACCGAGCACAGAGTGTTGACAACACTCCCTATACATGGGCAGGGGAGTGTTGACAAGTGTTCAACGCTCCCTATACATGGGCAAGGGAGTGTTGACAAGTGTTCAACGCTCCCTATACATGGGCAGGGGAGCATTGACCTTAAAAAATGGTCAAAATCTCACGGTAAAAGGCATTGTTTCGACCTTCTCATGATGAGTTTTTCTCCTCCACAATGACTAGGGATTATGACAAATGTTCTTCCATGGTGTCAAAGTTGTGACACTTAGTAAGATCCATACGACACTTGATAAAGTGCATGCAACACTTAGTAAGGTGCATATGACACTTGATAAAGTGCATGCGACACTTAGTAAGGTGCACGCGACACTTAAGTGTGACATTTAGTGGTGCGACATTTAGGTGTGTTACAGTTGCCCCCTAAAGTGTGAGGTCAAAGGAGAAATTGATGGTCGAAACACTTTACAAAAATATTAATGCAAGGGCACTGGAGTAGGAGAGCTTGGCGAAAGTTGCAAACAAACATCAAACAATATATATGTATCATCCCCGAGGCAGGTATATGATGAAGGAGCATGAGCTCAAAGAACAAAATCATCATTAGATTTGAAGTCAAAGTTAAGTTTACTAAAGAGAGTTGGTTCTCTTAATTGTTTTTTCTGTTTTAATTAAATTTAGAAGTCAAATCGAATAATACAACAAGGATTTTGAATCCTTCTTTGTAACAAAGATAGAAGTTGTTTTTTATTTTTAGGCTAGATTGTAGGATCTACGGTTGAATAAGTTGCTCGATCCAATTTTAGTGGATCTGAGCAACCAAATTTGTTTGTATTTAAGCCCATCGAGGCTATTGCATTCAGGGGGATAAGTTGGGATTGGAATAAGGACAAAATTGGCAAATTTCTGATTGCCAAATAAAGAGATTAAAAGGTTAGACTGAAATTGTTCATCCCCAAAGTTCATTGTGTGTATATGATCAATTGATTGCTTTGTGAATCATATATAACTCTGCAAATTTCCATCAAATTCGTCGAGAACGAGACTGTAAGTGCGTTATGAGATTTTAGTCTGAAATATAAGTTCTGTTTCAATTAGAATTTCTTTGTTTAGTACAGTAAAACCAGGAGTAATTATATGTTTGAAATTGTGTGGTTTAGAATTGATCTAGGGCTACGATCGATGATCATAATCCATTTCGGCGAGGGTATATGCACACGGGTTAACGACAAGACTCGTACCGGGAATTCCAATCCAATATAGTTGTGTTTTAAGTTTGGGATCTGATCGTAGATCGGAAAGCCTGTATTCATTGCAGAGGTTTATAAAGCACGGTGGTGGACCCGACCTTTGGCAAACCCACAATCTTATAGAATACACTTGTTATTTGTTTGAAATCCAACTATGGTTTGGAACTTTAATATTACATTGTAGATATTAAACCAATCTCAACTGTAGATCTAACGGTTCTTGTTGGTCTGAGGGCCAAATAATAGTTTGGTGGGTATTTTTGAAGGTTTTATTGATATCATTCTACATTAAGTTGTATCATAGCAGGAAATTTTTATTCATGTAAGTGTATGAAAGGGATAATTTATTTCTCACCTCTTCCATTGATAGAAGCAGGAGAAATTCAAGATTGTAGTAATTCTCAAAAGAATCGATTACATTCTGAAATGGCATTTCAATTTCGAAGAGGACATGGTAGAGGAGGTCATAGAGGCAGACTAGTTGCAAATGCAGAGGTGATGGAGGAAATGAGAACTCTACGCGCATAAGTTGAAGCCATAAGAAATGTTGGGAGAAGAGATCCCGAAGCAGGTGATGTCAGTGAAGTTGAGCAAGAGGATAATACAGAAGAAGAAGAAGTGACAGAAGAGAATCTTGGACTCAAATTATTAAAAGCAGTTATGGGAGCTAGTTCAAAGTCCAAAACATAGATAGTTTCATACATTGGAGGCTTAAATCCAGAAGAATTGGTTGATTGGATCAATGTGTTAGACAAACACTTTGATTATGATGAGGTTCCTGATTAAAAGAAGGTGAAATTTGCAGTCACAAAGATGAAGGGACATGCTTTGTTATGGTGGAATGGTGTTCAAACAGAGAGAAAAGGGAATAACAAACAACCAATCAAAAGTTGGCATAGAATGGTTGCAAAGTTAAAAGGTAAATTTTTACCTAGAGACTATCAACTTGCCTTGTATAGACAAATGAAAAATCTGAGGCAAAGATTGCTAACTATTAGAGAATACACTGAAGAGTTTTACAAGGTGAATATTAGAGCTTGTTCTACTGAGGATAGCTCAAAGAAGGTAGCAAGGTATATGAATGGTCTCAAATTAGAAATACAATATGAATTGAGTCTCTTATCACAAAATACAGTGGATGAGGCATACCAATGTGCCTTAAGGGTGGAAGAGAAACTGAATAGAAAACATAATTCATGAAAAGGGAAAGGTCAATCTTAAAGAGATAAGGGACAACAAGCTGGGAAGAATAAGTTTTCAGCTCAGAAGGAAGAAGTTGATACATCAAATCAGCAAGAACAATCCTCAAGAGGAAGAAGAAGTGACTTAAGAGGAAGAATATATTTTCAGAGAGGTCGAGAAGAGGCAAAGAATATGAGGTCAGATGTTATACATGTGGTAAGACAGACCATATGTCATGGGATTGTCCAGAGAATGTTGCAAGATAAGGAAATGTCCAGATTGCACAAGCTGAAAATGAACCAAGAATACTAGAGGATAATGTTGAAGTTCCAGAGGCAGGAGAAGCCTTATTAATGAGGAGAACTTTACTGAAATCAAACAAGGAAGTGCATGACATAGCACAAAGGAAAAATTTGTTCAAAACAATGTGCAAATCAAAAGGTAAGTGTTGCAAATTGATTATTGATAATGGTAGTACTAATAATTTGGTTTATGTGGAAATGGTTGAGAAGTTAGGACTACAAAAAGAGATGCATCCTACACCATATAAAGTTTCTTGGCTGCAAAAAGGGCATCAAGTATTGGTGAATGAACAATGTAGAGTTTATTTCCAAATTGGAAATTATAAGGATAAGATTTTATGTGATGTCATTTCGATGGATGTTTGTCATGTGTTGTTGGGCAGACCATGGCAGAGATAATACTTTTACATTTGAGAAGGAAGGCAGAAGACATACTCTTATTCTTCTTACGGATGAAAGAGCAGAAGAGTAGACAAGTCCAAAAGTATTACTGGTCACATAAAAGGAATTTCTGAAGCATGTGCAAGATGAATAGGTAAGTTTTGTTGTTGTTGGAAAACCTAGGATTGTTTTAACCAACACAAGAATAGATGACTTGCCTATTGAAGTTTGGAAATTGTTAGAGGAGTATGTGGATATTTTAGTTGATGATTTTCCTAATGAACTACCACCTGTTAGAAGTATTAGTCATCATATAGATCTGATTCATGGAGCTAGTTTTCCAAATAAAACAGCTTACGGAATGACTCTAGCAGAAAATGAAGAGATCAACAAACAAGTGCAAGAACTGTTGAACAATGGATTGGTCAGAGAAAGCTTGAGTCCATGTGTTGTACCTACAATACTGAGTCTGAGGAAAGGAGGAGAGTGGAGAATGTGCAGAGATTCTAGAGCCATAAATAAAATCACCGTCAGGTATCATTTTCCTTTACCCATAATGGATGATTTGATGGATTGTTTAAGTGGTGCCAAATATTTTTCAAAGATAGATTTAAAAAGTGGATATCATCAAATTAGAATGAGGGAAGGTGATGAATGGAAAACAACCTTCAAGACAAACAATGGACTATATGAGTGGTTGGTTATGCCTTTTGGTTTAGCTAATGCACCCGATACTTTCATGAGACTTATGAATGAGGTACTTAAGGAATTCACAGGGAAATTTGTCATTGTTTATTTAGATGATATTCTTGTTTTTAGTAAAACCAAAGAAGAACATGTTAGGCACTTGAATTTGGTTATGAAGAAACTACATCAAGAGAAACTCTTAATAAATTTGAAGAAATGTTTCTTTATGAAAACATAATTGGTTTATTTAGGATTTGTGATTTCATGAGAAGGATTAAAGATGGACCCAGAGAAAGTGAAAGCAATTAAAGAGTGGCCATCTCCAAGAAACATATTTGAAGTTAGAATTTTGTATGGGTTGTCAAGTTTCTATAGGAAATTTATAAGAAACTTTAGTGGTATTTATGCTCCAATCCTAGAAACTTTGAAGAAAGAAAAACAACCATTTAGATGGATAGAGGCAGCAGAAAAAGGATTCAAACTGCTAAGGAAAAGATTACTTAGAGACCCATCTTAACTCTCCCAGATATCAAAAAAATATTTATAGTTAGATGTGACACCATTGGGACAACAGTTGGAGGCGTTTTGAGTCAAGATGACAAGCCAATTGCATATTTCAGTGAGAAATTGAATGAGGCAAAACATAAATACTCCACTTATGACAAAGAATTATATGCAGTGATCCAAGCTTTGAAGAAATTGAGGCATTACCTCATGCCTAAAGAGTTTGTTTTATATTCTGAAAATCATGCTTTGTAGTTCATAACTAAGCAAGAGAAATTAAATCAGAAACATGTTAAATGGGTAGAATTCATGCAGAATTTTACTTTTGTATTAAAACATATTAGTGGAATCTCTAACAAGGTTGCAGATGCTTTGAGCAGAATATGTTTAGTTTTGCAGGAGTTCTAGGTGAGTGTTCTTGGATTAGAACATCTCAAAGATATGTACCCTGAAGATGCATATTTTAAGGAAGCATATGAAGCATGTCAGAATCCAGTTTTGAGAGATAGAAGTCCATGGATGGATTTCATGTTGCAATAAGGATTGTTGTTCAAAGGAAGTAAATTGTGCATTCCAAAATGTTCAATGAGACAGAATTTGTTGTAGGAAAAACATAGTGGAGGACTTGATGGTCATTTTGGCAATGACAAAACTTATGCTCAATTGAGTAAATTTTATCATTGGCCAGGAATGAGAACTGATGTTCAGAAATTTGTGGGAAGACGCAAAATTTGTCAGCATGCAAAAGGTAGATACCAGAATACAGGCTTATATCAGCCATTGCCAATTCCAAAAAGACCTTGGGATGATGTGAGTATGGATTTTGTTTTGGGAATGCCAAGAACTCAAAGAGGCAATGATTCCATTTTTGTTGTGGTAGATAGATTTTCTAAAATGGCGCATTTTATACCATGTGATAAAACTAGTGATGCAACTCATATTGCAACTCTGTTTTTTAAAGAAGTAGTAAGACTACATGGTCTTCCTGTTAGTATTGTTTCAGACAGAGACACTAAGTTTTTTGGACACTTCTAGAGGACATTGTGGAAGAAATTGGGAACAACTCTTAACTTTAGTTCAACCTACCATCCTCAAACAAGTGGTCAAACTGAAGTTACAAATAGAAGTTTGGGTAATATATTGAGAAGTTTGGTAAGTGAACATCTTAATCAGTGGGATTTAGCTTTACCACAAGATGAATTTGCTTATAATGATTCACCCAACAAAAGTACAGGGTTAAGTCCTTTTAAGATTGTCTATGGAGAGAACCCAAGAGGAGTGTTTGAGCTCAAAGATTTGAGACAGATGGAGAAGAGAAGCACAAATGCAAAAGATTTTGCTTCAGATATGCAAATGTTGCATGAAAATAGTTTCAAGTACAAACAAAAAGCAGATTTGAAGAGAAGGGAAGTTGTTTTTGAAGAAGGAGATTTAGTATTAGCACATTTGAGGAAAGAAAGATTTCCTAGAGGCACATATAACAAACTGAAGGTTAAAAAGATTGGGCCTTGCAAGATTTTGAGAAAGTTTTCAGCCAATGCTTATGAGATTGAACTTCTAGGAGACATGGGAAGCTCTCCCATATTTAATCTTGCAGATTTGTATTCTTATGTGGAACCTGAAGCAGAGAAATCAACAAATGATTTGGATAGAGACATAGGACAACAAATCAAGTGGCAGAAACAAATTCCTAAAGAGAAGAAGTTGCAGATCAAAATAATTTTGGATACCAGAGTGTTGAAGAAGACAAGAGGACAAGAGTACTATGAGTACTTAGTAAAGTGGAAGGATCATCTACTGGAAGATGCTACTTGGGTAATTGTTGCACTCATACAAAAAATTGGCAGTACTATAGAAGAACTCATGAACAAGAGTTCATAAATTTTTCTGACTTGAGGAGTTTGATGCAGGAGCATGAGCTCAAAGAACAAAATCGTCATTGGATTTGAAGTCAAAGTCAAGTTTACCAAAAAGAGTTGGTTCTCTTAATTTTTTTCCTGTTTTAATTAAATTTAGAAGTCAAATCGAGTAATACAACAAGGATTTTGAATCCTTCTTTGTAACATAGATAGAAGTTGTTTTTATTTTTATGCTAGATTGTAGGATCTAGGGTTGAATAAGGTGCTTGATCCAATTTTAGTGGATCTGAGAAACCGAATTTGTTTGTATTTAAGCCCATCGAGGCTATTTCATTCAGGGGGATAAGTTGGGATTGGAATAAAGACGAAGTTCGCAAAATTACGATTATCAAATAAAGAGATTAAAAGGCTAGACTGAAATTCTTCATCCCCAAAGTTCATTGTGTGTATATGATCAATTGATTGCTTCGCGAATCATATATAACTCTACAAAATTTCCATCAAATTCGTCGATAACGAGACTGTAAGTGCATTCTGAGATTTCAGTCTGAAATATAAGCTTTGTTTCAATTAGAATTTCTCTGTTTAGTACAGTAAAACCAGGAGTAATTATATGTTTGAAATCGTGTGGTTTAGAATCGATCTAGGGCTAAGATCGACAATCATAATCCATTTCAGCGAGGGTATATACACACGGGTTAATGATAAGACTCGTACCGAGAATTACAATCCAATATAGTTGTGTTCTAAGTTTGGGATCCGATCGTAGATCGAATGACCTGTATTCGTTGCAGAGGTTTATAAAGCACGGTGGTGGACCCAACCTTTGGCGGACCCACAATATTATAGAATACACCTGTTATTTGTTTGAAATCCGACTATGGTTTGGAACTTTAATATTACGTTGTAATATTAAACCAATCTCAACCGTAGATCTGTAGATCTAATGATTCTTGGTTTTTCGAGGGACGAATAATAGTTCTGTGGGTATTTTTGAAGGTTTTATTGATATCATTCTACATTAGTATACCTATGCTCAGAATAAACTAACTCAAACCATGGTCATCGACCAATACACTACAGATCCATGAAAGCATTAACTAAGGATATGGCCACCAAACATACATCATGGATCCATACCTCCATGACTCAATCAGGTCATAGCCACAAAAGAATACACAGTGGAGCTACGATATGACAAAAACATAGCCATTGACCAATACAAAGTGGATCTATGTGACAGAATATACATCAGTGAAATTGCCATTATGATGGTTATATTGGAATCTTCTGCATGCTCAAATGATCTTCAATGCAGCCTGGGCAAAGCACATAATAGTTTGACCACCCAAGCGACGGTCTTCATCCTAGTCCTGAAACAATATGATTCTATCCATGTGAATATATGTCTTGATGTCCAAGATGGTAGAAACCACTTGATTACCAATCATTAATGTATACCATTAACAAGTGTGAGGGAAATCACCAATGATGACAATGACTCCCAAGGTACCCTGAGGTCGAACATCTGTGGAATCATTCGATCAGAGGTCAATGGTATAAACCTATTGTCGAAGGAAAGGAAACATTTCATTGAGGCATGCAGGTTCCAAGGTACTAATTGGTTTCTAAGTCTAATTCCCAGATAATGTGTTGAAGTCAACAGGAACAAACTCGTCGAAGGAGGACCATGATGTATCCCCCATCATTGAAATGAAACCGACGCAAGAAAGTGATGTAGGATGGTGGATTAAATGAGTATGGACTGACATGAGAATGAAAACTAGTAATACTACAAAATAGTTGGATTGAGGTGAAACTTCCCTTGAACATTGTGAGGCATGACAAAGGACTTGGCAACATTGTCTCAACTAAGAGATAGACCAAAAGACAGTGCAACAATCACTGGGGCACTCTTCGGGTGAGTCAAAGCAGTATGAGTACTCATAGGATTGGTATTACTCAGAGACAAGCATATTATCCAACTGTAAGATGAGATGCAAACATGTGCCATGTTCAAGGGCGACAACAAACAATCGTCGTAATGTTTTCCAAAAACTTGACCCACTTCCTTCAATTTTCCCCCCACCATGATTGGCGAGTACATCTTTGTTTTTTAACGATCTTGAGAAGGATAACAGATGCTTGGTATAGCTCATCTTCGATGAGTCCCTCAATATATGTTTAACAAAATTGAAGAAGGAGGGGTTCAATCCTGTATGGCTCCTTCAATGTGTAATTTTATCAGCCCAAAGAAGGAAAGCTCGATGGTCTTTTCACGTTTAGAGAGTCTAAAAATATATTAAAGATGACTCCAAGGGTGTTCTTTTTCGTAAATGTAGTCCCCCAAGCCTGAAAAAGTGTAAAACAATACAAGGGAGAACTCTTCTAGTCGAGGTTGACTAGAGTGTTCCCTTTGCCTAATTAGTCTATCCAATCCGAAAAAGGGTTAAACTTATACTGAATAGACGCCCTTTCAAACCTTTCAACAAGTGTGAAAGGAAACAAGCTCACTCGACAATATTTTCATGTTTAGGGAGTTTGAAAAGAGCTTAAACGAGACTTCAAAGAGTTCCTTTTTCATATAGTTTTTATGAGCCAGAAAAAGTGATAAAAATATGCTCAGTTGTACTCCAAAGAGTTCCTTTTTCATATAGTTTTTACAAGCCCAAAAAAGTGATAAAAATATGCTCAATTGTCTGCTTCATTTTTTAATGAGCTTGACACAGAAAGAGAACCGTGCTCGGTGTAGGTTTCATTTTTACACAAGCTTGCAACAGAGAAAAACTATGCTTGGGATAGGTTTCATATTTACACAATATTGAAACAAAGAAAAACTATGCTTGGGGTGTCTGTTTCATTTTGACACGAGCTTGAAACAAAGAGTGAAATTGTGCTCAGAGTGATACCCATTAGCGAGTCTTCTTCCCAACACGATGTTTAGAGGTTGCTACTTTGCCCCCATCATAATCGACATAAGATAGTGGTTTAACTCCAACATGATGTCCAAAGGCTAGAGACATAGCCCCCAAGCTTCGTTTCATCCATCGACTCTTTTTCTACACCTGGTTAGACTCTTGGATACTAATAGCAATAGGTTCACTAGAGAGGGAGGAAGAAATAGGAGCGACTGACACAGGTGGAAGAAATGAAGGTTCAGGTATGAGATTGAGTGGAAGACTCGACTCAATTGGAGGGGGGTCTGCTTCATTTTTTAACGAGTTTGACACAGATAATGAACCATGCTCTTGGTCGTCTATTTCATTTTTTAATGAGCTTGACATAGGAAAAGAACTATGCTTGAAATCCTTCATTTTTTAACGAGCTTGACACATAAACGGGAACTTTGCTCGAAATCCTCTATTTCATTTTTTAATGAGTTTGACACAAAAACGAGAACTTTGCTTGAAATCCTTTGTTTCATTTTTTAACGAGCTTGACACAGAAACATGAACTTTGCTTGAAATCCTCTATTTCATTTTTTAACGAGCTTGACACAAAAACAGGGAACTTTGCTCGAAATCCTTTGTTTCATTTTTTAACAAGCTTGACACATAAACATGAACTTTGCTTG
The DNA here is from genome assembly GCA_009831015.1 of Picea engelmannii. Taxonomy (NCBI): domain Eukaryota; kingdom Viridiplantae; phylum Streptophyta; class Pinopsida; order Pinales; family Pinaceae; genus Picea; species Picea engelmannii. Next base: position 96,093 of record ML812821.1, read on the forward strand.
AAAACCTTTGTTTCATTTCTTAACAAAATTGACACAGAAACACGAACTTTGCTTGAAACCCTTAACCATGGCTTCCAAGAGTTCTTCATTAAATGGAAGAATAACACTATGGAAGGAATACATGTCAAGGGAATCAGTATGGGTAACGAGGGGAGGATCATGCTCCAAATCCCCTATTGAGTGGTTCACCATGTCAACTATCATATCTAAGTCCAAAGAAAGCAAGCACACAGAGAGTGGTTCCTTCTCATTTGGAGTTGAATGCATGGGACATGATGCGACATAATTAACCTATGGCGGGTGGGATACCACTTTTATATAAGGAACATTCAAGGAAGTCAGATGTTTAGCAGTGAAATCAGGACCAACGAACGAAAGCTGGTCAATGGTCATAATGTTTCCATTATGAGGGAAATGCATCACTCAAAAGAGTGTGTACATGAAAACTTTCATAGCGTAAAGATAGTCCTGCACAAGGAGAAAATTAAAGTCCAAGGGGTCATGGACTATCATAACATCAATACATACAATTTTCCCTCCTAAGGTGATGGGAAGTTGAGGAAGGATCCCTAAAGGTTCGCTAGGTCTTCTATTAAAATCCCACATATAATGGGTCATCGGAACAAGTTGAGGGGAACCCATAGCTTTCCAAGAAGTTGAGGATAGAATGTCGACGGAAGCACCTTTGTCAACAATAGTGCTATGTATCGTGATCTTATCACAAACCTGCACGATAATTTGGAAAGGCAGGTAGGAAGGAACGCGAGGCTCTGTCAGACTATTCCAATCAAAGGAAATGACCTCAATATTTGGAGGGGGTTCCATTGAAATGGGTGAAATGCCCCCTTGTCCGAAGGATTATGAAGTGACAATAAAGACCTGAGAAAAAACCACTTCGCTCTCCAAGGGAAGAGTGGGATCGATCAGGATTGTATTGGACCATCCACTTTATTAACTTCACTCTCCAAGGGGAGAGCAGTATCAACTGAGGATGGAATCAGACTGACCACTTAATCAACCAATGGTTGGTTGGGAGAAGGTTCATTGGAAGTAACTAGAGGTTGTTTCTGAGAAATACCAATGACTTGCAATAATTTTGAAGCTTCATCCATACGAAGGAAAAGGTAAGTGTGATGCCTTTCTCCGCATAACCAACAATGAATCTTGACTTGACCCTTCTTCCCCCAACTTGATGATTATTAGTTGATGGGGTATCACCAGCATAACCTGCAGCGGATAGTGACATGGGTTGTTGAGAACCCTGAGACCACACTTCTAAAGATTTTGGACTACAAAGCCAATCCTTAAGAAGGTGGCCACCCTTACAAAGTCTGCAAGGGAATCTGGGCTTGCGACGTGTGTTGGTAGACTTGTCAATATCAGTGGCTGGTTGATTTGCTCAATTTTCTTCTTCTCATTCTTCCTTTTCTTCTTCTTTTGAGCCTCCTAGTTACTAGCATCAAGGGTTTCACCAAGTGAAGAAGATGAAAGGGAAGAAGACACAACAAGCGAAGAAGGCAAAGGGTCAACATGAGGTTGATCTTCTTCGAGTGGAGGGCTTACATTCGAAGCACCAGAACTATTTGGGATCACCGTAGTGGAAAATAACCATATCGGTAACCTTATGGTGAATCCAAGAAGACTCAATGTAGCAATATAGGGAGGACCAACGTTTACAAAACAAGGAAAAATAAAAGGTTCCTTATGAAAAGGGGTTCCTTGGTTAGTAGTCCCAGGAAATGTTACCATAGACACAGACTTAACCTAAGGTCATTAAATCAAAGATCACACATTACCAAAGTGCCGATAAGATAAGAGCAAGCAAACAACTCCTTTGTAACATGGAAAAAATTAAGTAAGGATCTTCTAGAGATGGGAGATGAGGTTGTCAATGAAGATATGAGAAACAATTACCCTGACCTCCATATAACAACCCTTCTCAATGAAAGCAACCCTTGCTTTGCGGGGTCACCCTCCAAGGGTACTGAAAGTGTGATACGACGTTTACCTCATGTACCGTGGGAAAACCCCACAGTCACCTCATTAGATACCTGGGAAAAGTTACTAGGGTTACCAACTCGCAGTCGACCTTCGGGACCGAACGTATGGGAAGGATAAGAACTTATGAAGCTCTTCTAAAGTACTAAAAACAAGTGGACCAGTAATACTCTTGAGGACCTTGAACAGATTTGAGATTCACGAAGCACTGAGACCAAATGAACTAGTAACACTCAAGAAAAACCCACAATATACACTCTTTCCACTATGATCGGTTAAGCTTTGGACGAGTAATCTACGTTGCTCTTTCGCACACGACCTCATGTTTATCCCTTGTGTTAGAGGGGATTTCAGGCTATTCCCGTATGGCAATCATATTTTGTCACTTTTTAGTGTTCTACAGTCTTGTTTCAGTGGCCTTGGAGAATTTACCCTCCACCCTGCAACCAAGGCCCTAAAATCCTAGACTTGTTGGTTTTTTATAAAAGAAAAAGTCTAATTGATTTTGGATTATGTGCTTGTTTCTTTTATGGTTGTTGTTACTCAAAAGGGTAAATGGAAGTGAAACTTATGATGTGATCACTCTGACTTCAAGAAGACTTCAAAACAAAAAATGAATGGAATGCAATCTTTAGTTTCGTTGAAGCATGTCTAAAGAAAGGAGCAAGAGGTTTCAAGCAAAGAAACAAGTGTAACATTCAATGCAAGAAACATGAACTACTAATTGAATGCAAAAGGTTTTTGGTATATCAGTCAAAGAAATTTTAAGATACATGATTAAAATGAAATTTACTTTGCTTTAAAATGCAAGCTAAAGAACTCTCCACCCACTAACTAGAATGCAAGAATTATTGTTTGTTTTTAAATGCAATGAAATGATGTCAAATGTAATGTTTTTTTCTTCCTTACTTTCAATGAAAGATTTCAGTGTCGAGGAAAAGGATTACGAAGCAAAAAATCCAAACAAAACATGCACTCAAGCAAGAACTAAAAGAATCCAAATGTCAAAATTCTTCTAACACAAGTTCAAACAAGAACACACAGATGGAAAGTAGAGAATAACACTTCTTGTAACCTC
>ML812822.1:29706-41477 GCA_009831015.1 Picea engelmannii
GCCTTAGCCAATCATTCAATTGCCTTAAAGATAAAATAAATGCTGCATAGAGATGTTTATAGCATGAAAGATGATGGCAGCAATAGGGTTAGTGATTGTTAGTCTAGGCTAGGGTTAGAAGGATTAGTAGTTGTTCAAAGTATTTGGTTGTTTGAAGTTGTGACCAAGGTACTCAAACAATGGAGGTCCTAGATCAGTGCTTTATTAGGGCTAATGGAGTCAAAAAGGGCTACAAATGTTGAAGGACTAAATGATAATGAAAACACCAAAGACAAGAGGGTTAAATGTTGAGGTGTTGCTAAGACAAGGCCTCAACAATGAAATCCTAGGGGAGAAAGGCTTACGAAGGTGTAGAAACCCTAGGCCTTAGTGCTTCTCCTCCTTCTTTAGCTTATTGGCAAGATGAAATCGGCTAGCATGAGTAAGAGTTTATAGGGCTAAAGACAAGAGAGTTAGAAGGTGAAGTGTTGCTAAAGCAAGGCTTCATCAAACAAACCCTAGGGGAAAACGGCTCATCAAGGTGTAGAAACCCTAGGCCTTGATGCGTTTTCCTCCTTCGCTCATTGACAAGGAAAAAAGGCTAGCTAGAAGAGTGTGGATAGAGTGTTGCTATGGCAAGGCTCTATCTTACTTAATCAAATCAAAATAGCTCTTAACTTGGTAGGGACATGAGACAAGGACCTTAGCATGTCCTTGTCACCTAGGGTTTAATTCAGCAAATTATAATAACAAATGCAAGTAAACAATACTATAACCATTCAATTAAGAAGTGTTGCAGAAATTCACTTGCATAAACCATGCATTCAAGTAGCCAAACCCTAGTTGTAAGCCTTCCACCAAGAAGAAATGCCAAAATAGTCCAAAACTAGTCTCCTTCAACAAGTGCACACCAATTTTCAGCCAAAAACCCTAAATGAGGGCGCAAATTTCAGACCTCACTAATGTGTGAGTGAGAGATGATGAAAATATGAGAGTGAAAACCTTCAATATATACCATACCAATGACCTTAAATAAATTTTGTCATTAAAAGGCCGACAAGGCCAAAATACACAATAATACTGTTTTACATTAAATTGTCATAAATTAAAACCCTAATCAAGCAAAAGCAAGACGTCATGCCCCTTCTAGGGTTACGTTATCCCTTTCTAGGGCAAATGCAGCCTCCTGGAGCAAAATGTTAGCCCTCCTTGGGCTTCTCCAATCCGCCACACGTGCCAAACTGCCATGACTATCTCCCAAAGCGTCCATGAAGCTAGATGATGTCATGAGCCTCCTGGGTGACGTCCTGGGCCTTCCAAGGCCAACGTTCCAATGAAGAGGGCAAAACCCCCTAGGTAAGGCTCTGCTAGGGTGCCTCTGTGGAACACCCTCCTCTTCTCCGGTGCAAACCCCTCTGTCTTGTCTCTGCCCCCTGTTGGGGTCTCAAAATCCTTCTGGTGGGCTCTTCAGCCCCATGGAGGTCCGAACTAATTATCTCCCCATGTGTACCTGTCTGTCGGGCATGATCCTTCACATCAACAACTACGCCCTCCATGGGCTCATAAGTCACAGGGATCATAACAATGTCAATCACATCTCATCACCAATATTATTAAACATGTGCATAAAATCCCTTTTACCCCAGTCAAGTGCTCAAAGACATTATACAAATATGCAATACAAGTTTGGAGGAGGTGACATAGCATCCTATTGGGCTAGTGTCCACTGGAAAAGGGATGTTTCTGGAAGAGATTAAATCCAAGTCATGTAAATGGGTGAGGTGGATGAGGGATGTCCTGACAAGGGGTGTAGTGAAAGCAGGGAAATGCAGGGCTTACCTGTGGGTGCCTTTGTAGAAGGAGAGTTGCACCTATCCTGGATGCAAATGTTTCCAAGCCCATTCATGCCTTTTATTCTATTCTTTATTGCTTTTTCTTCAAGAAGCTAATCAGGGGACATTGCTCTAGCGTGGTGACCAGTGGTGGCAATGTTACCCACAAGCACTTTCATGGAAATGAGAAGGCTGGCTCATGATGAGACCCCCTTTCTCTTGGCCATGCAACCACGAGCCACTACCCTGGCATGGTAACCAACTGCTAGTAGTGCCATACCGTTAGGCACCCATGGACCTAATAGGCTGGCTCGTGATGAGACCCCCTATCCTCTGACTAGGTCTTGTTTTATTATTTTTATTGGGTCCCTCTTGTTTCTTGCTGAGAATCTTTTTACTGCTTTCTCGAGGATCCCTGGGAAAAGCATCTCGAGGTTTTATTTCTTGGCTTTTATCTTTTGCCAGCTTGCTTTTACCTTCTGGGCCTTTAGCCCCTTCTTCCCACAAGACAAGGTGCAACCTTTAAATGATTGGCCAACCCAATGCCCGGACCAATGTAATGGGATGGATGAGCGGGAAGCAAGATGGAAAGTGGTAAGTATGGCGAGAGTGGACGATGGCTTTTCAGAAATCCCCCCAGTGGCAACTCAATACCTATGGGCACAAGCTTGCTAGGGCATCCTGTCATTCCCGCCAGACATCTTGAAGTGGATAAGTATAAGATCCAAGCATTCGTTAGAAACAAAAGGAATTAAATGCACATATTCAAAGGTTTTGAGGATCTGAGTGACACATACCATGATACCCGGACTCATTACCTCATGGAGCAAGAACCAACTCTGATACAGGACCAAGCCAAAGGTGATGGATGCTGTTGCTACTGACAAAGTGGAGGCGCTGAAAGGAAGAAAAGATGGGCCCTCCAGGGCCATGCTCAAGTCGATTTGGCTCTCGGTACTCCATGTCTAGGACCCGTGGGCCTCGAGACATAATCTCCTAGTTATCCCTAAATTTGGGGGATAACATCTGGCTCCAACTCGGGGACATGTGCTCACCATAGAGCGCATGAGAACCTCAACATCTCTGGCATAACCTGTAACCTGCTTGATCTCAATAGAAACTATCAGTAATCATTTGGGGTGGTGATATCACCCCAGTTCACACACACACACACACACATATATATAATTGAAAGCAAGCATATGTACAAATGTGAAAGCAAACTACTCTAACATGCAATGCAAATGGTATAATACAATGAATGCAAATGCCTACCTACTTACCTGCACTTACCTGTTGGCTGGATGTTAGATGTAGTCAAACGACCAGTGAAACCAATCCATCAATGTCCCACGATACCTGCCTTTGTGCTTCATCATAAACCAAAATAGTGATAAGTCAAGCACAAAAATAACATGGGTTAGAGAATATATCATATCATCGGAAATCACAAGGTCTAACTCATGGAGGTGGGTGGGAGGGATAAAATCATGCCAAGTCATTCTCTGCGGGAAGTGCTCAATCCACTTCAAGAAGCGATCATAAAAAGTCAAAGGCTCTGAAAACTAACTCAAAAGGTCTGCAAGCTGGCTACCTAGGACATTCCCATAATCTGAAGCCTGGGAAGGGATCGACAATGATCTAGTAAATGGCTGGCAAATTCGTAAGGGAAAGTTGAAACACTGAGATGACAGACTTAAACTTGTAGTATTCAACCAACCCTTGGACTCTAGGGTTTACCCCAGAGGAAACTCAACGTCAAAAACATATTCCCCAACTACACCTCTATAGACACAAAAAAGTAAAGTAATCGGAGGCGGCTGGGGAAATTTGTCACAAGGATCCTTCTTTAAGCAAAGAAGGTCCTTACTCCTATCAAGACCTAAACACAACGGTGGTTGATAATCATCTTCATGGAAAGAATCCAAGTGCTTAGAGGAGTACTCATCAAAACACTCAAGGTAAGACTGAAAATCATCAGGAAAACAAGGTACTAGGTCATCCTTGGGTGTTTGAAAAGTGTTATCCCCACTTTTTGGGATAACTAGGAGGTCATGTCTCGAGGCCCACAGGTACCAGACATGGAGTACCGAGAGCATGATTGACCTGAGCATGGCCTTGGAGGGCCCACCTTTTCTTCTTCCATCATCTTTATATTGTCAACAACACCAGCATCCATCACCATCGGCTTGGTCCTGTGTCAGAGAGGGTTCTTGCTCCATGAGGTAATTAGTCCAGGTATCATGGTATGTGTCACTTTGATCAATCAAAACCTTTGAATATATGCATCTGATTCCTTTTATCTCTAACAACTGCTTGGATCTTACATTTTCCCACTTGACCATGTTTGGGGGGATTGACAGGGTGCCCTAGCAAGCCTGTGTCTGTAGGTTTTGGTTTGCCACTGGGGGGATTTCTGAATAGCCATCGTTCGCTCCCATTATAGCACCACTGTTTCATCTTATTTCCCACTCACTTATACCATTCCCTTTGTTCGGGCATTGGGTTGACCTATTTTCAGGACTGCACCTTATCTCGTGGGAAGAAGGGGCTAAAGGCCCAGAAGGTAAAAGCAAGTTGGTAAAGATAAAAGCCTAAGAATAAAACCTTGAGATGCTTCGCCCAGGGATCCTCGAGAAAGCAATAAAAGGCTTCTCAGCAAGAAACAAGAGGGACCTGAAAAAATAATAAAACAAGACCTAGTTAGAGGATAGGGGGTCTCATCATGAGGCAACCTATTAGGTCCATGGGTACCTAGCAGTATGACATTGCCACCAATTGGTTACCACGCCAGGGCAGTGACTCTTGGTTGCATGGCTAAGGGAAAGGGGGTCTCATCACGAGCCAACCTTCTCATTTCTATGAAAGTACTTGTGGGTAGCGCTGTCAGCTCTGGTCACCATGCCAAGGCAGTGTCCCTTGATTAGCTCGAACAAAAAAGCAAAAAAAAAGAATAAAAGAACAAAAAAGAATAAAGACAAGAACGGACTTGGAAAGAATGCATCCATGACAGGTACAACTCGCCTTCTACAAAGGCACCCACAGGTAACACTTTTTCATCCTTGGCCCTCATTGCACCCACATGCTTAGACATCCCCTGACCACATCACCCACTTACATGGCTTGGATGAGGTCTCTTCCGGGAACTTTCCTTTTCCAGTGGACATTAGCCCAATATGATGCCTTGTCTTTTTCTCCAGACTTGTATTGCAGGCTTGTGTAACATCTTTGAGTTGTTAACTGGTGTATTAGGGATTTTATGCACATGTTTAATAAAATTGATGATGAGTTGTGATTGACATTGCTATGATCCCTGTGATTGATGAGCCCATGGAGGGCGTAGCCTTTGATGTGCAGGACCATGCTCGACGGATAGGTACCATTTGGACCGGCACACATGGGGAGATGATCAGTTCAGACCTCCATGGGGCTGAAGAGCCCACCAGATGGATGCTGAGATGCCATCAGGGGGCAGAGACAGGACAAAGGTTGATCAGGGGCTTTGCATCGGAGAAGAAGAGAACATTCCACCAGAGGCACCTCGACACAGTTTGACCTAAGGGGGTTGAGCCCTTTTCAGTGAAACGTTGGCCTTGGAAGGCCTGGGACGTCACCCTTGATGACCATGACGTCATCCAGCCTATTGGACGTCTTGGGAGGCAGACTGGCCAGTAGTGGCACATGTGGCAGGTTGGAGAAGCCCAAGGAGGACTAACGTTTTGCTCCAGGATGCTTCATTTTCCCTAGAAGGGGCTAGCGCCTCTCTTAGAGGGAATTTATTCTCTTTTCAGCTTGATTAGGGTTTAGATTTAACATTTTAATGTAAAACAGTATGATTTTGGTAACCTTTTACATGACCTAAAATGTAAATTTAGGTTATGATACTGTATAAATGAAGGATTTTCACCTTCATTTTTTCATCATAATTTACTCACTCCATAAGGAGGTCTGAAATTTGCGCCCTCTCTTGGGTTATTAGCTGATTTAGTGATGCGCACTTGTTGAAGGAAGATTATTTTGGCATGTTTTGGCTTCTCTCTTGGTGGACGGTGTTACAACTAGGGTTTGCATTATATTTCTTGGTGAATTGTAAGTATTTTTCTGCAAAACTTCTTGATTGAATGGTTGTAGTTTAATTTCTTGCATGTATTTATGATTTTGCTGAATAAAACCCTAGGTGACAAGCACACAAGTAGGTCCTTGTCTCATGTCCCCATTAAGAGAGATTTTTAGCCATTGTTGAAGAAAGAAAGAGCCTAGCCGTAGCTACACCTATTTCTTCTTCCCCTTTGCTAGTCGTTCCTTTTACAAGATTAGAAGAAGAAGACGTCTTGACTGTTTCTACACTTTGAGGTCGATTTTTCCAGGGTTTGATAATAGAGGCTTGTTGCTGCAACACTTTGTTTTATCAAACCTTCTTGTCTCAGTTTATCCTTTATGCTAGCCGTGTTTGCCAACTAAGGAAGGAGGAGAGAGCACGAGGCCTTGCCATAGCAACACCGGAGTGAGCCTCTCTCCCCTAGGGTTTTGATTCTAAGGCCCTGCCATAGCAACACTTCAGAACTCTTCCCTCTAGTCCTTAGCCGTCCTCCTTCAACCCTTGCGTCCTTCACTCTTGATTCCATTAACCCTAAGGCACTGATCTAAAGTCCTCCAGCGTTGAAGTGAACTTGATCACAACACTCTCAAAACCTTGAATTAAAACCCTTATTTCACTAACCTACTAACCCTAAGTGCTGCTATCATCCTTAGCTATGTACAACGTTGGTGCAACAACGTTTTGTTTTATAAGCAATTGAACAATGATTAGAGGCATTAATTGAATGAGGTGTTGATTTATTGTATTGAATGCCACGTTGTTCTAGCATTTATTGAAGAAGTGATATTACTTTCATTGCTATATTTATAAACATTGACTTCGTCAATATTTATTGCCATAATTTCTTATATATTTATTAGATAGTCATATCAAGTACTAACCCATTGAATTAGCTTGCATATATATCAGTTTGCCGTTGCTTTGTTCCAGGCAGGTATATCTTTGGGGGTTTTACTTCATTATTGGCTGTTTAGACGGGACTATCTGATTGGTGGTGACTTGTGAGGGGGGGAAACTTATCCTTGTCTTATTATCCTCTTGCCTTCTCAAAACCCCAGGTCACCGGGGACGTCTCCCCTGGGCCTAACCTTCCTAAAGAGAAAGAACCTTCCCATCGTGGTGACATTGGGTGGGATTGATTCCTGTTATGCCAGTTTGACTCTCTATCTTATAGCCTTTTATCCTTGCTACAAACTGTGCGATAACAAAAAGTGTGGGTAAAAATATCATCTCCTTGTTGCCACTGGTCAAGAGTAACCTGCTGTGATAATTGTAAGGGAAACACTTGGAAATGACTCTCAGTGTCATATATGGGATCCATATCATAGCCAACTACATCCAACCTACGTCTCCCAACGTGTATGAACTCATTAATGTTATCAACCATGTCATTATCTGTATCATAACATGCAGGATTTGAAGCATTCAAGGACTCATTTATCTTCTCCTTATCTCCCCCATCATAAAGTAGAGCATCATCAAAATCTTGGGGAGGAGGGTAACTTACTGTTTCTTCTTGTGCAGGAGCTTTGAGGACTTGGGTGTCTTCAACATGCATTATTGTTTCATCCTCATGAACTACCCCTTCATCTTTAATTGTACAATAGGGAAGATCTACTTCTTTCAGGGATTCCATTCCTCCTTCACACTCTGAATCATGGAACAAGGTATCATCAACATCTTGAAAAGGAAAGCAACTAACCTCATTGTCTTGTTGTTGTGCAGGGGGGAAAGGTTCGTGGATGGCTTCAACAGAGGGAGGAGCATAGGTTGATATTTCATCATTTTGCTCATATTTCAGCTCCTCAACTGTGTCTTCAACAGTCCTATGTTGATCTATGGTTTGTTCCCCTTCTTGAAAATCAACAATGAAGTTCTCAAGGGCAACCACACTTTACCTACTAAGAGTACTTGAGGTAAAGAGGTATCTCATCTCGGATAAGGAGATGTTTTGCTTAATTCTTGTAGCCATGTCGTGAGCTTCATAGAGTGTCCTTGGGGCCCTTTTACTGAGGGGAAAACCCAGATGCGCCAAAAGTGCATGGACATAGAGGTGGAAAATGTACTTGTCTTCTGGAGGATGGCCTTTGGGAATCTGATATAGTGCATGCTCAAATCTATTCCGGAAGTCCCAGAGAGTTTCATTCTTTGAGTTCTTTTTGTAATACATAGTCTTCTAACTGAATACCCCATTTTTCGAGAAAGGTTTCTTCGAATTGTTCCATAGTTGTGATGCTAGCATTGGGGAGATTATCATACCATTTTCTAGCATTCCCGTGAAGAGTAGTGGGGAAAAGTTTCATCACTACATCTTCGGCATCATCACTAACAGGATGGAGTCCAAAGTAAGAATAAAAATCATTCATATGATGGTCAACTATTTCCCCATCATTACTAGTGAATCTAGGGAGCCAACTTTCGTACTTCGCGGGCATTTGTCTAGGGTATCCCGTGATTTTACTCATGTCTAAAGGCTTGTAGTTTCCTGGATCCCATTGTGAAGTCATAGTTGGTTTCGTCATCAGTGGAGTCGCTAGATAATTTTCTTGAAACTATCAAAAGATAACGGAAAACACCCTAAGTGGAGTCGCCAGGTAAGCTTGTAAGATAAAGACTCTAGAGGCAAGGCTTACCGAAAAGTGTCGTCTTGAGGAGAATTGACTCAGTGTTCCTCGACAACGGCGCCAAAATGTTATCGCATAGTTTGTAGTCAAGGTAAAAGAAGGATGGAAGAAGGGAAATCTCGCGAAACTGAGACTATCCCACCACTGTCACCTCAATGGGATAGCTCTTTCTGTTTAGGGAGGTAAGGCCTAGGGGAGACGTCCCTGGTGACTTGAGGTTTTGAGAAGGCAAAGGCTTAAAAGGCTAAGTGATAATTTCCCCCTCACAAGTCACCACCGATCAGAAAGTCCCGGCTAATCAGCCAATAAAGATAAGCAATAAGCAAGAAAGTGTACCTGCCCGAGACAAAGCAACAAAGAAACTATACATGTGCAAGCTCACTTGTTGGTTAGTACTTCATATAATCAATGACTTTCTGATAATAAGCAAGTGAGCAATAATATTGATGAAGTAAATCAATGTTTATACAATGGTAATGATCATAATATGTCACTTCATAATAAATGCTAATGGCAATCAATGTAACAATATCAACACTTTAGAAACAATGCCTCAGCCAATCATTCAATTGCCTTAAAGATAAAATAAATGCTGCATAGAGATGTTTATAGCATGAAAGATGACGACAACAATAGGGTTAGTGATTGTTAGTCTAGGCTAGGGTTAGAAGGATTAGTAGTTGTTCAAAGTATTTGGTTGTTTGAAGTTGTGACCAAGGTACTCAAACAATGGAGGTCTTAGATCAGTGCTTTATTAGGGCTAATGGAGTAAAAAAGGGCTACAAATGTTGAAGGACTAAATGATAATGAAAACACCAAAGACAAGAGGGTTAAATGTTGAGGTGTTGCTAAGGCAAGGCCTCAACATTGAAACCCTAGGGGAGAAAGGCTCACTAAGGTTTAATTTTTGAACAAAATGCAAAATATTAAAGAAGCTCAATATGACAAAATGCAAATCCACGGTGATGAATTTGAAGAAAATGAATAAAGATGATTAAGACGAGATTGATCCACAGCTGATTGGATCACTGATGTATCTGGTTAACACCAGACTTGATTCATGCTATACTGTGAATGTACTTAGTCATTCCATGAGTCAGCCGAGACAGACTCACTAGACAACTGCGATGTTGGCGATATTATCTTCAAAATCAGGGTCGGTGATATTTTCCGATATTTTCATTCTTACGACATTGTTTTTCATTCTTATGACATTTTTCGATATTTTCCTCGATGTTGCTGATATTTTCGTTTTCGGACCCTCGACGATATTTTGCCGATGCCGATGTTTGCAACACTGCAATCACCCTTAAATCAGGCATCTGATCCCCATAGAATATACAATATATTTCCTTTAAATGGGGAGCACTCACCAAAATTAACACTCAATCAGTCCTTAACAACCTTCAGCGCAACCAATAAGAAGTGAGTGTTACCTTAGGTAGGTTGGGACATTCCTTAAAATGTGGATCTGAACGCCCTCCTTAGTTAAGCATTTCTTCTTGTGCATAAAGATCACTTTGACTATATCTTCAAGGGCTAGCAGCCACATATCTCTCTTTAGGCTAGGGCATTCAACATATTAAGCCTTGAAAACTTGTTGGAGTTGCAATTATATCAAATTTGAGAGAACGAGTTTAATTGGGCTACAATTATTATCTCAAGACATTAAGCTCTTTGGAAAAATTAGCAAACACAGAACGATGCAAGTATGAAAATACCCCTTGAATTATGCCACACTGATTTGCTCTCAAGACAATCCTCCTTATAACTTGCTACAACAAACCTAGTCTCAACAAATGGCATATAGATGGTGCATCTTTAGATCTGGGAGCTTCCTTACAACTGTTGTTCCATGATGAGACAACTCTGCCATCAAAACAAATCTACAAAGTGTCTCACTATTGTGTTCATGTGGGTTGTAATACCCTAAGGCCGAGCCCTTGTGAAATGTAATGATGTTTGTAGGCTGGTGAGCCAAGTAATTATAAGCTGGTAGGCTTATGTGTTTATTAGGCCGAAGAGCCTAGATGCTAAGGCCAGTGGGCTTGATTTTGTGTATGTAATTATGCAGATTATTAATAAAATACATCGCTGCGTGTAGACTGACCACAAAGAAAGAGATATGGGGGACTAAGCTCCACTGGGTAGGGAAAGGGATGTGGCTGAGAGGCTAGGAAAGAGGGGTTAATCTTGAGGGCTTAACCCAAGGGAATATTATAATATATTCCTGAAAAATACTAAAGTTGGGAAATAAACCCAGTTATCCTAAGTTCCTTTGGGGAGAGGAACAGGCTCCAAGTGGAAAGGAATGTGCTCCTGGAGAGCCAAGTGTCACCCAGGACACATGCAGATTTATGTGGGAATTCCCACCGTTGTTGGGGGGTTCACGAACCATTCTGGCCACCTTCCTGAGGAGTTCTCTCTCACCATTGCGAGTCTCTCACGATCCTGTAGGCTGACCATTCTCACCAATTCTCTTGCTCACTCTCAACATTCTAACCAGTCTGGGCATTCTAGTTTCCCCACGAGTTCATCCTGAGGATGCTGGCCATCCCTTGTGCAGTTCACACACGCACTAAACAACACGCAGCCAAAGCCATTTCCGCCATTATGAACCTCTATAATTTGCTGAGTCGTCCCCTTGCCTTACCTGATTTTGGTGGTTGTGGTTGAAGAAGCAGGTTGTCAGGCCTGTGAGCAACTCTCTCCAGGTGAGAGAGTTTGCTAGGAAGTGATTTCTCTTGGAGGGAGTCCAGCCGCAGCTACAGAGCTCTGAGAATTCCTGATCCGGCCTGTTGATGAATCTTTGGAAGGGAAGTGGAGCAGTCAATGGACTGTGGAACAGTGAAGGTGCATATTCCTGGGGTGGGATAGGCATGTGGGGAATGAGAGTCTGTCAGCAGTGGGGCGTAAGTAGGCTCCTTGGAGAGAATCCTTCCAGTTGCACTGTGTAGTTTCTCGTAGCCTCAGCCTAGTCTAGGATTCCTTTGCCCTGGGTGGAGTTTAGTCCCAGCTCGGGGGTGACTCACTGCTAAAAGCTTGAAGCAACGTGGTCTAAGGCTGGGAGGTTCGTGGAAGGTCTACACGTAGTTGGTGGTCATCTATTAAAAGATAAGTACCAAATCTTTGTTCTCTGTATAATGTGTATCTTGTACATGTGTTATAATGTTATCATAATTGCATGTGTTTATTGCATGTATGTGTTACTGTCGTTTCCACATGAATGTGTATGAA